>CM067375.1:5634281-5808656 GCA_034401795.1 Chaetoderma sp. LZ-2023a | reverse complement strand
CGCATGACCACGTGTGTTGGCTTTGGCCATAAACATGGCTGCTTGCTCAGAAAAGCCCTCCTTAATTCTAGATTCCTTGACAACATCCACGCAGTCAATCTGAACATTGACGGATTGTTGTGAAGGGCCTTGCCCTGGAAGATAATATCGTCCATCAGAGGCAGAGGAACCGGATTGCAGACCAGAAGGTCCAGCAGATCCGTATACCATGATCGGCTTGGCCAATCCGGGGCGATCAGAAGCACTTGGCATTCCTCTTGTCTGATTTTCTGAAGAATTTTTGGAATCAGGATTGCTGGAGGGAATGCGTATGCATACATTCTCCCCCAGCTGATAGCTAACGCATCTGTTGCGAAAGCGCTTGGATCCGGAATCGGAGAGACGTACGTCGTCATCTTCGCATTCTTCTTCGTTGCGAACAAATCGATGTTGGGTTTCCCCCAATGGTCGAACAGACGATCCGCCACACATTGATTTAGTTGCCATTCCGTGGGTAAAACACTCATCCTTCGGCTCAATGAGTCTGCTAGCAGGTTTAACCTTCCGGAATATGAACCGCTTTCAAGGTAATCTGGTGATCCAGACACCAACAAAGCAGTTTCCATGTCATCATACAGAGACTGGGCGACTTCGTTCCGCCCTGGCGGTTTATGTAAGTCACAAACTGTTGAGTTGTCTGAACGAATAAGAACAATCTTGCCCTGAACTTTCTGTAAGAAATGTTCCAGGCCCAGGACTACTGCTCTTAGCTCCAGTAGATTTATATGTTCCTTTGACTGTTCCAGATTCCAAAGCCCTGATATCGTGGATTCTTCCAGGCAAGCTCCCCAGCCCTCCATCGATGCATCTGTATACACAGTCACCTGAGGGTGGGGAGGGGTTAGCAAAACCCCCGGCAAGAGATTCTCTGTATTCAACCACCATTGCAGGTGGTGAATCAGAGGCGCCAACACTGACACATTCGAGTCCAGCGAACCTGTACTCTGGGTCCATTGTGTCATGAGAAATAACTGGATCGGCCGCCTGCGTAAGGCGGCCTGAGGAATGACTGGTTCCAACGAAACCATCAACCCCAGCATTCTCAAGTAAACCCGTGCCAGGACATGACGACTGTCGCACACTGACTGAATCAATGAGATGAGTTTCTGAACTCTCTCCTGAGTAGGATAAACATATCCTGTCTCTAGATCGAAGAACATCCCCAGGTAAACAAACTTCTGGGATGGAGTCAGCTCTGATTTTGGGAAATTGATCATCCAGCCCAAGTCTGTGAGAGTTTTCAAAACAATCTCCAGATTGGCGGACAAAACTTTCCCAGGTGTGCGCTTTCAACAGCCAGTCGTCTATGTACGTGTGGACTGCTATGCTTCTCCTGCGGAGGTATGCTGTGATCGCAAGAACCACACGGGTGAAAACCCGAGGAGCCGTGGAAATTCCGAAGGGCAACACCCTGAATTCCCACTGTCTGCCCTGGAATGCAAATCTCAGGAAGGGGGCGGGACAGGGAGAACTCCCGTGGATGGGGATGTGGAAATAAGCGTCCTTCAAATCTATCGACGCCGTCCACATCCCCCTCTCCAACCCCGCCAACACCGAGCGCACCGTTTCCATCTTGAAACTGGGCCGTCTCGATGAACTTGTTCAATGGCTTGAGGTTGAGAATCGGTCTCCACCCTCCGGTGCGTTTTGTTACTAAGAACAGGGTTGAATAGAAGCCCGGACACCTTTGTGCCGGATGAATAGCTCCCTTTTGTATGAGGGAATTTATCTCCTCCTCGATACACAACCTTTGCTCTGGATCTCTCGGAATGGGAGTCCAGACTGGCACTAGAGACAGTCGCGACGGCGGGCCTGTCACCCACTCTGGATGATACCCGACGGAAAGCCATCGCAAGACTAAACGGTCCTGAGTTAACCGTTCCCACTCTTGCATGTGGTCGGCTAGCCGGCCTCCCACCGGTCCCACATAGGGACGCGGTGGACACGAGGCATGCAAGAGCGGCACTGTCTCCGTCGCCATACACACCGGAGTGGTTCTTACCGCGGTAAGCGTCCTGTCAGGACCGATAACCACGCCCAGATCCTCGCGCCGCCCCCGCCCCGCCCCTAGGTGCGCGGGCGGCTGCCTGGCTGACGGCGCCTGAGGAACCTGCGCCCCCCTCGCTGCTGGCCGAATCGCACGCGGCCGAGGCCGACGCTGCGACGGTGGCTGGCCTCTGACCTGGCCAGCACCACCTCGAGCCTGCAGGGGACGATACGCCGGGGCCGCGGCGCGAACGTTAGCACGACGCAGCACATCAAACTGCTCGCGCAGCGCCCTCTGGTTATTCACCAGGGTGACCGTCTCCTGGAGGTGTCGACATCCCCTCACCTCCAAAAAGACCAGGGCCCGTCATAGGCGTACGCAGTAGCCTATTGTACAGGTCCTGAGACGGGCACAGATTGTCCAGGGCAAACGTGCGTCTTGCCCGGACACTCCTGGTCACCCGCCCGAGTCATACAGTCCAGCGCCAGGTTAATACCATCCTGGATGGTTCGCTGGACAGTGACCGGACTTGGCTGGCGCGATGCGGATGCCGTTACTACCCCCCTGTAACAGCTGGGAGACGTGGGACAGAGCGGCAATCGAAGCCCTCCCACTCTCCTCCGCATCACGCAACGCGGGTATTCGCCGAACGCAACGCGTTCGAGCACAAGACACCCGTGTCAGAACGGGAGCCTGGCCGCGCATCCTCACCCAAAGCCGCGCGGTCATCCACGCTGGGCTTGGGTACCACACCGTACCGCTGGTAATCCAGGGGCACGATGCGACAAACGCCTGGCCACCTCGCGAGGGGCCTTCGCGAGACGTCCACTCGACTTAATGGACGACTCCGCCGCCTTGAACATGTCAACGACATGCTCCGCCAGCGGCAGAGAAGGGCATAGCGTTAGCAGTCGGTTTCCCAGCTAACCACGGCCTGTGGTCACGCTGGCTAGGCGACTGCTCCACGGGCAGATCAGGCCTAACGCTCACCAACCACTGGCAAGCGTCAGACCAATCCTCCTCCGTGGCTAACTGCGAGCGCTCTACAAGACGAGGGCCTTCGTCTTCCTCCTGAGCGCAAGCAGCAGAGCTTGACGGCGGGTACGCTGATACACCTGGCAAGCCAGGGAAAACATGCGGGCCTGATAGCACCGGCATGACAATATCACTGGTTTGACCAGGAGCAGGCACCGTGGTAGAGCGCGGGGTATATACCGCCCCACCACGGGCCCGGCCAGCACCAGCAACACCCTCGGCAAGCCGAGGTATGCGGTACCGCTGGCCATCAGCAGCGCCCTGGGCCACCACCTGAGCCGCGGACTCTACTCCAGGGTGAGTAAAACCGTGGAATAAGGCGCCTGTATTCCCCGCGAGGGGTGCAACAAACGTCTTCATCCATGTCCACATCGTCAGACGGCGACCATAGCAGGTAATCCTCATCACCCTGGTCAGAAAGATTAGACCCCGGGTCAGCAAAGAGAGCTAACCCGGGCTGACCAGGAACGGTGCCATAGGAGGTACTGGCCACCGCGGCGTGCGGATACCCCTGGACTGATAAGCAGCCCGCGGGTTTCCAGCGACAACCGTCCACGGTCCCCTATCGGCGCGGCAATAAGCCTGCTGCCAGGGTCGTGGAACGCCCCCTCTAATGGGGCCACCTCTGAATCGTCGAACAACGGAAGCGGTCTAAGGAAAACCGATCCAGAGGCGGGGATTACCTGCTCCGAAGCCGATGATGAGGACAGTAAAGGATTTGGTCCAGGAAGCATGCCACGAAGCAACCCTGGAACCAAATCCTTTAATGTCCTCTTCATCTCTCCCAACATCTCGGTCCGGAAGGCCTCCATATCCACCGCGGACGAGACCTTCCCCTTACCCTTCCTACTTACAACCTCTCGTTTCCCGCTTCTTCTTCTTCTCCTCCTCTACCACCTTGTCCGTCGCCTGTAAGCAGCACAAGAATTCGGACATTAAACTCGCCCCCCCAGTGCTTACATATGTCACAATTAACCAAGGGGACCACAAGGGCTACATCGATAGCAACGATGAGGCCAGAACTTATCCGGTAGAAAACGTCCACAGGACGCGCAACCCGGTCCCTGAAACAGGGCAAAGGACAAGGAGTATGAGCAAACTAGTTAAGCTTAGACACTCAAACCAACTCAAAGAGAAGGAAAACGATCATACAGATCAACATACATCAGAAACCAGCATAGCGACTTGAATTGCTGATAAATACATAGCCAGGCTGATTATGACGTCATTAATCCCGTGACAGGAAAAATTCGATCCCAACAAAACATCCAAGTGCAAGGACGAATTGTATGCTGAATGGATACGTCGACTACACAACCATCAGATACATATAGATAACTCTTTTCTGGCAAAAATGTTAATTATCTCCCTTTGCTTGTTACTATAATTAACATCACCACATTATCAATAACTAGATACCTGACACTTTGTATAGACAAACCATCCAACATGACGAACCGGAGAACTCCACCATCTGCACGCCTCTTAACTCTCTCCACCACATGGGGAAGGAATTGGATCAAGAGGGCAAAGTGAGAAGACCTTTATACTAGGCCTCCAACTCACTGGGACATTAATTTTTCATTTGGTTAGATAACCTAACAGTGTTAGTAGGAAATGGAACCATGGTGGAGAGAAAACAAACTCTCTGCTGCTGTGATGCGACCACCTAGCGTCATACAGACCTGTGGACATAAACAGAAAGAGAAATTAGTCATAGGTAGCACCGAGTTGACATAAACCAACTAACCAAGGCGCTTATCACGGTAACCGCGAGTCCCGGAAACACAATACACCGGGAAGAAAACTCGCTAATTTTACTAGAAGTCACCTGATTTAAAGGTCCTAAGTCCCCCTTTGGCGAATCGTTCCGTCCCTGCCATCCAAATCAGTGACTATCACTCCAAAAAACACCACTTAAACAGTCTAAGATTAAGGAAAAGCTATTGCTACAAAAAGACATGTGTGATCTCTCTGCCAATAATCTAGCAAAGAGGAAGTGCTAGTCTGCGCATGCGCGGTGGTGGGGCTGGCATCCGCCAGACTACGCTCTGACTCCCTGCCCAGTAGGGGCACCTAACTGTTTTAAATCTGAGTGTTTATTGAGTGAAAGCCAATATTTAGCAATATCAAAAGTATTAGGGAGGTAAGTATACTCTTGAAGTGAAAAGTAGTGCCAACAATGTGGAACCGGTCATGGAGTGGACGAGTCGAATGGTGTGTGAATAATTCCTTAAACACATTCCAAGTTCTCAAACAAATACACGAATACTTGCACGCACAGATACACAGGATCAGCAAGGCAGAAAGCTTTGACTAAAAAATAATAATCTGCTTCTTCCTGGCCCAATTAGCAATCAGAGGAACGGACTTTCATCAACATAGGCCAAATCAAACAAAACATTAAAATCTGTAAGATATATGCATGGAAACAATGCGGAGGGACAAATGAAATAGAAAATAAAATCCTTCTTAGCCTATAGCCAACCAGCCCCATCAGCATACCGTAAAACGTTCATTAGTAACCACAGCTTTTAATAGGACAAGGGATATAAATTATTTAAATCCAAACCTATTAGGTATATTTCAAGAAAAAATTGAAAAAAAAAATGACACAAAAAATAGCACGAAAATAGAACACATTTTCCTGCTAGAAAATCTTACCCTCTTACACCTATGCTTAATGTATACCTTATATCCATCATTGCGGGAGTGAAATTATTAATTGGGACTGCCTAAATGTTGCGCATACTTTAATAAACATTGTTTATTTCATCAAAATTAATCCAAATTTTGACATAAAATGTTGTCAAGAAAAAATAGAAATCATGTGTTTTATCAGCTTCCGCTTATTGTTTCCCTTTGGAGGACGAGTTTAGGTCATTACTCGAGTAGCGTGGATGCTAATATTAGTACCCCGGGTAGAGACTTGCTCAATCCACATATATAGGATGGGAGCTTCGAGTAGCTAGGAGAGTGATGGCGTAAACTCATCCTATCGCGGAAGCTGATTAACACTCGGTAGAATTGTCTGTATTTTATGGACCTAATATACTGGACTCGGAAACTCGGAATATATACATTATATATATATATATATATATATATATATATATATATATATATATTAGAGCTGGGCGGTCTGACGGTAGTACCGTGAGGACCGCGGTATACCGTGAACCGATACCGTGACCGTTGACATTTCCAAATACCGTGAATACCGTCCATAATGTTTGCGCAATATTTGCGAAATATATTCATAAAATCTGACTTGACCAAGGGTAAATATGTGCTAATAGTGCCAAAAATCCCTAACTATTAGCCGAGTTGAGATGAAAGGGTCGTTGTAAAATAAACGAAATCTAGGATTTCTTTTTTCACGAGAGAGTTGATACTTACCTCCCTAATACTTTTGATATTGCTAAATATTGGCTTTCACTCAATAAACACTCAGATTTAAAACAGTTAGGTGCCCCTACTGGGCAGGGAGTCAGAGCGTAGTCTGGCGGATGCCAGCCCCACCACCGCGCATGCGCAGACTAGCACTTCCTCTGACTAGATTATTGGCTGACACACATGCAACTATTAAGAGCCTGAAGACCGAGCCTCTGTGGGGTGGAGAGGCCGGGTCCGTATCTAGGGAGGTAAGTATCAACTCTCTCGTGAAAAAAGAAATCCTAGATTTCGTTTATTTCACTTCAAGAGTATACTTACCTCCCTAATACTTTTGATATTGCCAGAATTCGAAAGTGAATCTGGCGGGGAGGGAGGCGAGGTCAAAAGACCAGCTCATCCCTATACGCTTTTCTGCGTTTAAGGCACTTAAACTTCTGAAACTGTAAGAAAAAACAGTCAGGATTTGACTAACCATCGGATAACACCACCGATGTATGAGAGATGACCGAATGTCATATGCGCTCCCCCCCCCCCCTCCTTCCTGGGAGGAAGAGTCGACTGACCTCAATGTCCTATACGCTCTCTACGTACAAGTGCCATGTACTACAGGACAGAGACGAAAAAAACTCCATTTTCGTAACTCTCAACAATGAACCACACAAATACACAAACCATCACCATATTAATAACGGGTAATCGTGACAATACAATCAACAACGGACAACACATGAACAAGACTGACCTTGTTGAAAATGGCTCCTGACATCATCTTCCCATTGGTAAAGACTGATGCAGGCCCAAAAAAGTGGGTGTTTCCATAAATTAATTGTGAAATATATAAGTAATGAGGAAAAACCTCCTCAAAAAAATATAAACCGATTTATTTTTTCAAAATCGACAAGGCGAGAGGATTAGAGGTGTCACGGAGATAATGGTCTGTAAAACTTGACTCACAGTGCCACTGAGCCACCGACATAATATCATCCACAGGGACCCCATTAAATAGGGCCGTGGATGTCACTACGCCGCGGACACTGTGAGCCTTGGCCACGTCAACCTGCTTCCCGGTGGCGGATTTATGGCAAAACTGAATGCATTCCACAATCCACCTGGAAATGGTGTCCTTAGAAGCCCTCCCATGGGGTTCAATATATGACAACCATAACGCTGACTGGTCGGTGCGCCACTCCGCCGTACGTTGTTTGTACCGGCGCAGCGCCCGGACGGGACACCATGCTTTAGAATTAGGATCATATCTAGTTAAAGCAGGCAAAATAATAGGTTGACCTGGATATTTCAACGACTGATTTTTAGCCAAGAAATTAATCCTAGGTAGCAGCTTAAGGCCTTCCCCTGAAACCACAAAACGGTCATCCTCGGCTGATAAGGCATGAATTTCACTCCTACGCCTAGCCGAGGCCGCAGCAATTAAAAACACAGTCTTCAGTGTTAATAGTTTCATAGAAATGGAACTAAGTGGTTCAAAAGGCTTATCACCTAGTACTTGAAGCACTAGCGATAAACTCCAAGACGGAATCACAGGTGGATTCCTTGGTCTTAGATTGCCCATGCCTTTAATTAATACATTTAATGTATTTACTTCATCACTTCCCCTCTTAGCCAAGCAAGGAATAACAGACATTAATGCTGACTTATAACCAGCAATAGAGTTAGGCTTGAGGCTATAGGCATCATAGAGGTGACAGAGGAAATCAGCTACTACTTGAATAGATGAATCCATTGGATCAATACATCTTTTTGAGCACCATTCTGCAAATCTGCTGATTTTATAATTATATGCCCTGGAGGTTGACCCCCTCCTGGCTTTGGCCATAAACATGGCTGCTTGCTCAGAAAAGCCCTCCTTAATTCTAGATTCCTTGACAACATCCACGCAGTCAATCTGAACATTGACGGATTGTTGTGAAGGGCCTTGCCCTGGAAGATAATATCGTCCATCAGAGGCAGAGGAACCGGATTGCAGACCAGAAGGTCCAGCAGATCCGTATACCATGATCGGCTTGGCCAATCCGGGGCGATCAGAAGCACTTGGCATTCCTCTTGTCTGATTTTCTGAAGAATTTTTGGAATCAGGATTGCTGGAGGGAATGCGTATGCATACATTCTCCCCCAGCTGATAGCTAACGCATCTGTTGCGAAAGCGCTTGGATCCGGAATCGGAGAGACGTACGTCGTCATCTTCGCATTCTTCTTCGTTGCGAACAAATCGATGTTGGGTTTCCCCCAATGGTCGAACAGACGATCCGCCACACATTGATTTAGTTGCCATTCCGTGGGTAAAACACTCATCCTTCGGCTCAATGAGTCTGCTAGCAGGTTTAACCTTCCCGGAATATGAACCGCTTTCAAGGTAATCTGGTGATCCAGACACCAACAAAGCAGTTTCCATGTCATCATACAGAGACTGGGCGACTTCGTTCCGCCCTGGCGGTTTATGTAAGTCACAACTGTTGAGTTGTCTGAACGAATAAGAACAATCTTGCCCTGAACTTTCTGTAAGAAATGTTCCAGGCCCAGGACTACTGCTCTTAGCTCCAGTAGATTTATATGTTCCTTTGACTGTTCCAGATTCCAAAGCCCTGATATCGTGGATTCTTCCAGGCAAGCTCCCCAGCCCTCCATCGATGCATCTGTATACACAGTCACCTGAGGGTGGGGAGGGGTTAGCAAAACCCCCGGCAAGAGATTCTCTGTATTCAACCACCATTGCAGGTGGTGAATCAGAGGCGCCAACACTGACACATTCGAGTCCAGCGAACCTGTACTCTGGGTCCATTGTGTCATGAGAAATAACTGGATCGGCCGCCTGCGTAAGGCGGCCTGAGGAATGACTGGTTCCAACGAAACCATCAACCCCAGCATTCTCAAGTAAACCCGTGCCAGGACATGACGACTGTCGCACACTGACTGAATCAATGAGATGAGTTTCTGAACTCTCTCCTGAGTAGGATAAACATATCCTGTCTCTAGATCGAAGAACATCCCCAGGTAAACAAACTTCTGGGATGGAGTCAGCTCTGATTTTGGGAAATTGATCATCCAGCCCAAGTCTGTGAGAGTTTTCAAAACAATCTCCAGATTGGCGGACAAACTTTCCCAGGTGTGCGCTTTCAACAGCCAGTCGTCTATGTACGTGTGGACTGCTATGCTTCTCCTGCGGAGGTATGCTGTGATCGCAAGAACCACACGGGTGAAAACCCGAGGAGCCGTGGAAATTCCGAAGGGCAACACCCTGAATTCCCACTGTCTGCCCTGGAATGCAAATCTCAGGAAGCGACAGAAACTCCCGTGGATGGGGATGTGGAAATAAGCGTCCTTCAAATCTATCGACGCCGTCCACATCCCCCTCTCCAACCCCGCCAACACCGAGCGCACCGTTTCCATCTTGAAACTGGGCGTCTCGATGAACTTGTTCAATGGCTTGAGGTTGAGAATCGGTCTCCACCCTCCGGTGCGTTTTGTTACTAAGAACAGGGTTGAATAGAAGCCCGGACACCTTTGTGCCGGCTGAATAGCTCCCTTTTGTATGAGGGAATTTATCTCCTCCTCGATACACAACCTTTGCTCTGGATCTCTCGGAATGGGAGTCCAGACTGGCACTAGAGACAGTCGCGACGGCGGGCCTGTCACCCACTCTGGATGATACCCGACGGAAAGCCATCGCAAGACTAAACGGTCCTGAGTTAACCGTTCCCACTCTTGCATGTGGTCGGCTAGCCGGCCTCCCACCGGTCCACCTAGGGACCGCGGTGGACACGAGGCATGCAAGAGCGGCACTGTCTCCGTCGCCATACACACCGGAGTGGTTCTTACCGCGGTAAGCGTCCTGTCAGGACCGATAACCACGCCCAGATCCTCGCGTGCCCCGCCCCGCCCCGCGCGCACCTAGGTGCGCGGGCGGCTGCCTGGCTGACGGCGCCTGAGGAACCTGCGCCCCCCTCGCTGCTGGCCGAATCGCACGCGGCCGAGGCCGACGCTGCGACGGTGGCTGGCCTCTGACCTGGCCAGCACCACCTCGAGCCTGCAGGGGACGATACGCCGGGGCCGCGGCGCGAACGTTAGCACGACGCAGCACATCAAACTGCTCGCGCAGCGCCCTCTGGTTATTCACCAGGGTGACCGTCTCCTGGAGGTGTCGACATCCCTCACCTCCAAAAAGACCAGGGCCCGTCATAGGCGTACGCAGTAGCCTATTGTACAGGTCCTGAGACGGGCACAGATTGTCCAGGGCAAACGTGCGTCTTGCCCGGCCACTCCTGGTCACCGCCCGAGTCATACAGTCCAGCGCCAGGTTAATACCATCCTGGATGGTTCGCTGGACAGTGACCGGACTTGGCTGGCGCGATGCGGATGCTGTTACTACCCCCTGTAACAGCTGGGAGACGTGGGACAGAGCGGCAATCGAAGCCCTCCCACTCTCCTCCGCATCACGCAACGCGGTATTCGCCGAACGCAACGCGTTCGAGCACAAGACACCCGTGTCAGAACGGGAGCCTGGCCGCGCATCCTCACCCAAAGCCGCGCGGTCATCCACGCTGGGCTTGGGTACCACACCGTACCGCTGGTAATCCAGGGGCACGATGCGACAACGCCTGGCCACCTCGCGAGGGGCCTTCGCGAGACGTCCACTCGACTTAATGGACGACTCCGCCGCCTTGAACATGTCAACGACATGCTCCGCCAGCGGCAGAGAAGGCATAGCGTTAGCAGTCGGTTTCCCAGCTAACCACGGCGTGTGAACACGCTGGCTAGCCGACTGCTCCACGGGCAGATCAGGCCTAACGCTCACCAACCACTGGCAAGCGTCATACCAATCCTCCTCCGTGGCTAACTGCGAGCGCTCTACAAGACGGGGTCCTTCGTCTTCCTCCTGAGCGCAAGCAGTAGAGCTTGACGGCGGGTATGCTGATACACCTGGCAAGCCAGGGAAAACACGCGGGCCTGACAGCACCGGCATGAGAATATCACTGGTTTGACCAGGAGCAGGCACCGTGGCAGAGCGCGGGGTATATATAGCCTCACCACGGGCCCGGCCAGCACCAGCAACACCCTCGGCAAGCCGAGGTATGCGGTACCGCTGGCCATCAGCAGCGCCCTGGGCCACCACCTGAGCCGCGGACTAAGGCGCCTGTATTCCCCGCGAGGGGTGCACAAACGTCTTCATCCATGTCCACGTCGTCAGACGGCGACCCTAGCAGGTAATCCTCATCACCCTGGTCAGAAAGATTAGACCCCGGGTCAGCAAAGAGAGCTAACCCGGGCTGACCAGGAACGGTGCCATAGGAGGTACTGGCCACCGCGGCGTGCGGATACCCCTGGACTGATAAGCAGCCCGCGGGTTCCAGCGACAACCGTCCACGGTCCCCTATCGGCGCGGCAATAAGCCTGCTGCCAGGGTCGTGGAACGCCCCCTCTAATGGGGCCACCTCTGAATCGTCGAACAACGGAAGCGGTCTAAGGAAAACCGATCCAGAGGCGGGGATTACCTGCTCCGAAGCCGATGATGAGGACAGTAAAGGATTTGGTCCAGGAAGCATGCCACGAAGCAACCCTGGAACCAAATCCTTTAATGTCCTCTTCATCTCTCCCAACATCTCGGTCCGGAAGGCCTCCATATCCACCGCGGACGAGACCTTCCCCTTACCCTTCCTACTTACAACCTCTCGTTTCCGCTTCTTCTTCTTCTCCTCCTCTACCACCTTGTCCGTCGCCTGTAAGCAGCACAAGAATTCGGACATTAACTCGCCCCCCCAGTGCTTACATATGTCACAATTAACCAAGGGACCACAAGGGCTACATCGATAGCAACGATGAGGCCAGAACTTATCCGGTAGAAAACGTCCACAGGACGCGCAACCCGGTCCCTGAAACAGGGCAAAGGACAAGGAGTATGAGCAAACTAGTTAAGCTTAGACACTCAAACCAACTCAAAGAGAAGGAAAACGATCATACAGATCAACATACATCAGAAACCAGCATAGCGACTTGAATTGCTGATAAATACATAGCCAGGCTGATTATGACGTCATTAATCCCGTGACAGGAAAAATTCGATCCCAACAAAACATCCAAGTGCAAGGACGAATTGTATGCTGAATGGATACGTTGACTACACAACCATCAGATACATATAGATAACTCTTTTCTGGCAAAAATGTTAATTATCTCCCTTTGCTTGTTACTATAATTAACATCACCACATTATCAATAACTAGATACCTGACACTTTGTATAGACAAACCATCCAACATGACGAACCGGAGAACTCCACCATCTGCACGCCTCTTAACTCTCTCCACCACATGGGGAAGGAATTGGATCAAGAGGGCAAAGTGAGAAGACCTTTATACTAGGCCTCCAACTCACTGGACATTAATTTTTCATTTGGTTAGATAACCTAACAGTGTTAGTAGGAAATGGAACCATGGTGGAGAGAAAACAAACTCTCTGCTGCTGTGATGCGACCACCTAGCGTCATACAGACCTGTGGACATAAACAGAAAGAGAAATTAGTCATAGGTAGCACCGAGTTGACATAAACCAACTAACCAAGGCGCTTATCACGGTAACCGCGAGTCCCGGAAACACAATACACCGGGAAGAAAACTCGCTAATTTTACTAGAAGTCACCTGATTTAAAGGTCCTAAGTCCCCCTTTGGCGAATCGTTCCGTCCTGCCATCCAAATCAGTGACTATCACTCCAAAAAACACCACTTAAACAGTCTAAGATTAAGGAAAAGCTATTGCTACAAAAAGACATGTGTGATCTCTCTGCCAATAATCTAGCAAAGAGGAAGTGCTAGTCTGCGCATGCGCGGTGGTGGGGCTGGCATCCGCCAGACTACGCTCTGACTCCCTGCCCAGTAGGGGCACCTAACTGTTTTAAATCTGAGTGTTTATTGAGTGAAAGCCAATATTTAGCAATATCAAAAGTATTAGGGAGGTAAGTATACTCTTGAAGTGAAAATAAACATCAAGACATCAATTACAAAATAATGACAGGAAGAATTGTATGTCAAACGTACATCTTGAAAGTCTCACGGTAAAATTGCTTTATTTAAAACATCTAAACTCATTCTCTGGCCGTCCGCCGGTAGTAATTACACTATAATATATTCCCTATTCCCGTTTCTATTATTTGTAATGTATTACTCCAAGCATCTTATCACCGAACAAACACGCTAGAATAACAAAATAACATACAAACTGCGTGCTATTCAAACACAACAGCAATCTCGGAAAGACGTATCTGATTGGTTGTTCATGAACTAGACCGTGGGAAAATACATTACTATGCTGAATTTACCAATGAAAATTTACTAAAACGTAGTATTTGCTCGCGCCGTTTTGATCACGTGCTAATTTATTAACAACGAGCAGCGTTGAAGTCGTTATTTTTTATTTTTCTGGCTTGTTTTACGAAATTTCTTTAAGGATTAAATCTAGTTTAAGTAACGACACTTAAAAATTATAGTGTTTTAGTTTTTGTAATTCATTTTTCAACCGGCTACACGTCGGAAGTTCGCGGAAATAGCTTTTTAGACGCATTGTTCACGTGAAGCATGGCGAGTAACGAGTCTGTACATCGGGTACTCGGTAATTATCAGAAGCTTTGGAATCGGCTATATTCAATGTCGTGTTATATGTATGTGTATAGGCCTGTTTTCGCGAGTAACAGAATATACGACTCCAACAGAAATAAAAGAGTACAACACTCGCCCCGTTTAAATACTCGCGGATTTTGTCTGGATTCTGTTTAGCAAAGCGCTCGACTGACAAAATAAAATTTACCGTTTGCTGGGCGCAGGCATTAATAGCAAGAACAATCCAGATTGAAAATAGTGCACCCAATGTCTCAAACAGCGGGTTATAGTTAGCGAGTCAACCACACCCTTTGACCGATATTCCCGTGAATGATATTACATCAATAAAAATAGTGACCTAATAAAATCGTGAAACTAAACATAGCTAAATAGCTATGTTTTTCTTCTCTAAACCAGGAAGCCGATTTATTTATTTTACCTATATTTAATAATAAAATAATAATAATAATAAGTACATTTATAAAGCGCTGAATCCATGACAATGCGTGCTCTAAGCGCTAGTGCGTAATAGCTATATCTACTGAGAATATGCTCGTTTGAAAAGGGTGGTTTTCAGTTGTGATTTGAAAATATCTAATGATGCTGAGTTTTTTAGACTAAGTGGTAGATTGTTCCACTCGGTGGGAGCTGCATAAGCGAAAGTTTTGTGGCCATATGTAGTAGAATTTACTTTTGGGACGTTTAGCAGCATCTGATTGACAGATCTGAGTGATCGACCAGGCGAATAGGGTTGTACTAGTTCAGTTAAGTATGCAGGGGCAGTACCGGAAACACATTGGTAAGTCAAGCATAAAATTTTGAAAGTGATTCTCTGCTCGATCGGGAGCCAATGCAAATTCTGTAAGACAGGGGTTATGTGATCATACTTTCGGCGGAGTGATATGATTCTAGCAGCGGTATTTTGTACAATCTGTAGCTTATGAATAAGTTGTTTTGGTGCACCAATAAGCAAGCTGTTACAATAATCAAGTCTTGACGATATTAACGCCAGTATAAGCATGATTGTAGCCTCCTTCGTAATATACCGTCTGATGCAACCAATATTACGTAGCTGGTACGAGCACACTTTGCAGAGATGATTAACATGCTTTTCCATGGTCAGTTCATTATCAAGCATTACCCCTAGATCTTTCACCACAGGTGACAGATTTATTTGGCTTGTTCCAACAGTGATGCATGTCAAGTCTGATTTAGCGCGCCTAATCACCGGACCAACTAGCATAGCCTCCGTTTTGTCATCATTTAGTTTCAACATATTCAATGTCATCCAGGATTTAATGTCCGAACAGCAGTCATTTAGTTGATCTGTTGCCATACTTGCGGCTGATACTGATGGTATAAAACTGTTGATGAGCTGCGTGTCATCGGCGTAGAAATGGCGTTGGATGTTGTGGTTCTCGATTTTCTGTCCAAGTTGCCGTGTGTATAGCGTAAATAATACTGGACCCAAAATCGATCCTTGCGGCACACCACACGTGAGCTTGATCGGTTCGGAGAATGATCCGTTTACGCAGACTGACTGATATCTCTCGGATAGATACGATTCAAACCAGTTCCATACTGGGCCATCTAATCCAAATGTATGACGCAATTGTGATAAAAGTATCTGATGGTCAATAGTGTCGAATGCGGCACTCAAATCTAACAATAGCAGCAGGGAAACATTACCTTTGTCAACAGCACTGCGAATATCATTTACAACCCTTAGAAGGGCTGTTTCGGTGCTATGGTATTGTCGGTATGCGGACTGAAATGGCTCATATAAATCACATTTTCGTAAATGGACTGACAGTCTTTTAAGTACCGCCTTTTCGACAAGTTTTGACATGAAAGGTAAGTTCGAAACCGGTCTATAGTTATTCAAGATATCGTGGTCCAGGCCATTCTTTTTCAGTAGTGGTTGATTGGAGATGGAAGTGAAAAGGAAATGGAAAAAATTGTTCTAATTTCGTGGCATGCCTCAAGCTCAGATGACGGTATACTGTGGTACCGCGGTATTTTTTCATGGTACCGATACCGTCATGTAAATATCAATACCGCCCAGCTCTAATATATATATATATATATATATATATATATATATATATATATATATATATATATATATATATATATATATATACATACATACATACATACATACATACATACATACATACATACATACATACGTCACCCGTGACTTTGAAATTATGCCCATCGAACAGCTACCTCTTTCAGACACAACAGAGGAAACTGATAAACAAAGATCACTAAGAGAATCGTTTTGGATTAAAGAACTCCAAACACAATGGCCAAGGGGCATAAATTCTGACCCATGCCTCTCGGATCAACGTGAGATTATCCCATTTACTCTCACATACAATCGGAAAAATGTTGAAATTGCGAAAATCCTAAAGGATGAGTATCACAAATTACAGGACAATTTAAAACAACCATTCAACAAGCGTCCAGTAATTGCATTTAAGAAAAATCCTAATCTACGCGACATCTTGGTAAAAGCGAAACTCAAATAAGTGTTCAAAACATCAATCAATGATTTATCATTGTATACTAATCAGGCCATATGGCATCTATTAAACAAAATTGACAATCTCAGGTGATAAAATAAGCAAAAATATTTTCAATTTTTTTCAATTTTGAAAATTCTGAGCCGGTGCGTTTACAATATTACATACATACATGCCAGTGCCAGTTCCGTTATTTTATTACTTTATAAATCCATAACTTGTATATAATATTCGTCTACATCGTCAGGCAATCTATCAGTCCTTCATTAGATCCACCTAATAAAAGGTGTATAGAAATCTCATCTTCTCCACATAAATGGTTAAATTGAACCGATTATTACCTTTTGAATTGCATGATTGTTTAGTCCAGAAAACTGCCATTCATTCCATCCTTCCTCCCTCTATCCTTCCTTCTACCCATCATTTCGTTCCTTCATTCGTTCATTTATTACCTCATTTCTTCATTCTTTCTAGCCTTGCTTCCTGCTTTCCATCCACTGGCATCTGTTCATTCGCTCGTTCGTTCGTCCGTCTGTCCGACCGTCCATCCATCAGTCCATCCACTCGTTCGTTCGTTCATTCATTCATTCATTCGTTCGTTCGTTCGTCCATTCTTTCTTCCTCCCTTTCCTCCATCCTTTCCTGCCTCCTTTCCTCCATCCTCCCCCCTCCTTCCTTCCTCCATCCCTCCCTCCCTCCTTCTCCCTCCCTCCTTCCTCCCTCCCTCCCTCCCTCCCTCCCTCCCTCCCTCCTTCCTCCCTCGCTCCTTCCTCCCTGCTGCATCCTCCCTCTCTCCATCCCTTCATTTATTCCCTCCAGCCATCCGTTTTTCCTTCCTTCCTTCCAGCCTTCATCTCTTTCATCTTTCCTTCCTCCCATCATCCCATTCTTCCTTCAAGCCCTCATTCCTTCCATCTTTCCTTCCCCCTACCCTCGCTTCCATCTGTCCTTCCATTCATCCATCATGGTTGCTTGGTTGATTGGGTGGTTGATTGGGTGGTTAATTTGATGGTTGGTTGCTTATTTGAGTGGTTGAGTGGTTGGGTGGTTGATTATGTGTCTGGGTGGGTGTTTGGTTGGTTGGTTGGGTGGTTGGTTGGGTGGTTGGTTGTGGGTTTGGGTGGTTGGTTGGTTGACTGGGTGGTTGGTTGGTTGGCTGGGTGGTGGGTTGGCTGGGAGGGTGGTTGGTTGGTTGTGTGGGTGGATGATTGGGTGGTTGGTTGGGCGGTTGGTTAGTTTGGTGGTTAGTTGGGTGGTCGGTTGGGTAATTGATTGGCTGGGTGACCGGTTCGGTCTGTCCATCCTTCTTTCCTTCTATCCTTGTATCATTCAATCATTTGTTTATTCATTAATCTGTTTTAGAGAGAAAATTACACACAGAAAATGACTTTATTTCTCAACACAATGATAATCTTTGAAATCAATGCCTATGGAAACTGCTGACATTTGAGTAACTATATTACAAAGCAAAAGTTTTAATCAAAATTACTCATTCAGATCAAAGATTTTCAAACAAGGCTATCAGTCACGTATTTCTTTGAAATGTGTCCTTTGCACTCCAAATTATTTATTATACTTTGAAAAGGTCACTTAAGCGCCTTTCAAATGATCTCACGGTTCACATCAAAGTCAGATTACTAGTTGGCTTTGAACCAGTGAGCAGTCCGCCGCTAAGCCATTGAAAGTAGCTTAATCTTTAACACCTTTCCAAATTGAAACCAACTCATTTATCCAGAGCTCAATTAGTCAACAATACATTAGTACAATGAATTATAACACCTTTTTAGTGGCGTGTACCTCAAAGCAAACAACTTAGTAACTTTAAAGAAAAGGATTAAGTCTCAAAGACATTCACTTGCCCAATAAATAGTAGGGCAAACTGTTGGACTGGTAGATTTGTCTAATAGGCTGCTGAAGAAGTGTGTAAACACGAAACGCGTCCAGCCCTCTGACGATGTGAAAAATTTCATTACTGTGTATTCCTGTGTATTTCTGTGTATCTCTGTGTATTCCTGGATAGTACTGTATTCCTGCATTGCTGTGAGTAAGTTATAATATTTATATTGTTATTTCTGTATTGCCTGTCCTTAAATATTAAATATTTTCATGTCACCACTAATCATTACCACTAACCACATTTCTCTTATTTCAGCCTTGTAAATTAAGCCCTCTTGCATTAGAAATATATATATATATAGACAGACAGACTAGCTGACAAACCTCCCACCTGTAGAGTGTGCGCCTGGTAGCATTTTTGTACTGATTGACTGTCTGGCTGCATTAGAGTTTGATCGATTGATTGGTTGGTTGGTTGTTTGAGCCCTACTGGATTTGACTGGTTGCTTGATTTGATTGTTTGTTTGACTTGATTGCTTGCAGGACTTATTATTTGACCTGATTTGTTGCTTGAGTTGATTGGTTGCTTGATTGGTGGCTTGAATTGATTGGTTGCTTGATCTGATTAGTTGCTCGATCTGATTGATTGCTTGATTGGGGGCTTGAGTTGTTCTTGATTTGACTAGTTGCTTGATTTGACTAGTTGCTTGATTTGATTGGTTGTTTAATTTGATTGCTTGCTTGATTTGAGTGTTTGTTTGATTGGTTACGTAATTTGTTGCTTGAATTGATTGGTTGCTTGATCGAATTAGTTGCTTGATCTGATTGATTGCTTGATTGGGGGTTAGAGCTGTTGCTTGATTTGACTAGTTGCTTGATTTGATTGGTTGTTTTATTTGATTGGTTGTTTCATTTGATTGCTTGCTTGATTTGATTGCTTGCGTAACCTGTTGCTTGATTGGTTACATGATTTGTTGATTGAATTGATTGGTTGTTTGAATTGATTGATTGCGTGATTGATTGTTTGATTTGATTGGTTGCATGATTTGTTGTCTAATCTGATTGGTAGCGTGATTGGTTGCTTGTATTGATTGGTTGCATGATTGATTGGTTGCTTGAATTGATTGTCTGAACTGATTGGTTGCGTGATTGATTGTTTGGATTGATAAGGTGGTGGACGGGTTGTTTGCCGATTTGCCAACTTGATTGATTGCCTGATTAATTAAGATTGATTAAGATTAATTAAGATTGATTGAGATTGATTAAGATTAATTGAGATTGATTAAGATTAATTGAGATTAATTAAGATTAATTAAGATTTAGATTGATTGATTGACTGTGATTCCATGGCTAGACAACGCGGGGGTAGGCGAAGGGCTGGTGATGACGCTGAATCACACCACCCATCATCTGCTCACGCACGCCTGGTTAAAGTATACTACATGGTAATCCAATGTTTTCACCACCTGGGTGTGCTGAACACGCATCTAGACAGCGACACCGTGCCAAATGGCCTCGGTCGAAAGGTCAAGAGTTTGACAGACTTCTGCAAACCGGCCATGCCAGATGCTGAGGTCCACTTCGACATTCGTAATGTCAACTTTGAATGGGCGAAAACAATGATTAAAACATGGGTTCGCCACTATAACTGTAAACTAGGAGTCCTCCGTTCTGAGCTACTCTCAGCCCAGACTCTTCCTTATTTAGACCTTGGTCGGGCTAAGTCCACTGCAATCCATTGGGCCAAAAAGAATTATCACAGAAAATTGGATCACAACGCCATCTCAGCATTTTATGATTTTATTAGACCACTTGATCCGAATTATAAGCCTGTTACTCAACCACCAAATGTCACCCCTGTTAGCAAACCAGTACAAAATGCAAATTTAGTACAATCCGCTCATCCCAAAAAGCGGCTACATTCACCTGTAGAGGCCTCACCACCACTAAAACGTCCAGATAAACAACCGTCTCCCATTAGCTCTCTTCCTGGCACATCCAGTGACCACAGTATTTACATTCCAGTGGACCCCTCTATGATCCCTCTACCAGATTCACCTCCACCAGCGCCACCATTCTCTCCTGAGGATTTTCCTCCTCTTCCGCAGAGGGTGTCAAATGCCAAAGGTGCTAGTAAACAGCCGGGTCCAAGGACCCGAGCTGCACAAAAGGTCCCTCAACCACGATTCACACCATCTCCATGCGCCAGACCAAAGAAGCCCACACCCTTGGAACAGAATAAGTTCTGGAAATTCAGGAATGAGGCCACCAACAAACCAAATTGGCAACTTCCGACCCTCGACAAAAAGATCTTGATCGTCGGAGATTCAAACTTGAGTCGGATTAATGTGGATCCCCATCCAGATACTCAGGTTGCCTGTTTCCCTGGAGCATCGATTAATGATCTCAGAACGATCATTAATAAATACACAGGGAAATTGCAACCTGAGAAAGTAGTCCTCACCATAGGAATAAATGATAGGAATAATCTGATCTCAGCCTCCGAGTATCGACTTAGGTTATTATTCAGTATGGTACGAAAGAAATTTCCCAAGTCTAGGATCTACTTCACTGAACTAAATTTCTCCGCAACCTCGACACCTCAGCAAAAGCAGGCACTCGATGCAATTAATCGGACTGCCGCGTCAAGCAAGGCCAAATCCCCTGAGTCCAGGGTTATTGTCATACCCAGTCTTGCTTCGACAGAATTCGAAGTGGGTCATGACAATATTCATTGGACTGAGAGGACAGCAAATGACATGTATAATAACTGGCTTGTGGCCCTTAATTTAAACTAAACTCGGGTCAAGGTACCAACCACCCAGAAATGGGACTGGGTAGTAATATTGTAAACTTAACCGGCTCCGCATTAGGCGAAGCAGAACAGTCACTGCTTAATTTTGGCTTGACTTTTGTCCCAACACCAAAACATAAAACAGGTTTGGATGCAGATTTAGATAATGGCTTTACTGAAACTGCTGAATTTGGTCACCGTGTGAAATTAGCTGATTTTTTTCAAAACTCCAATAGTAATATTCCACTATTCATTGAAAAAACTGGCTGGGCTCCAAACTTAAAATGTGTTGACCCAGCAATCGGTGAAAGTATAAAACTTTACTCTGAACGTATTGAAAATACTACATTTCCAAACGATCAGCAAAATTTATCTTATGAGCAACGCCAGGCCCTATTAGGTTTATCTAGAAAAAGTGAAATTGTCATCAAACCTGCGGATAAAGGATCGGCTACTGTAATAATGGATAAAGACCACTACATCAAAGAAGCGCATAGACAGCTTAGTAATCCGAAGCATTACCAAAAACTAAATGAACCACTTTGGCAAAATAACTGTAGCAAATTCAACAAAATTCTCCAAAAAATGGTTGATAACAAGAAGATAACTGAAAAGCAATATAAATACCTGTGCGCAAAAGATGATTCGAAACCACGTACATTTTATCTTCTTCCTAAAATCCATAAGTCTGTTGACTTGTGGACCGACCCTATGACACCACCAGGGCGACCCATCATTTCAGATTGTGGTTCGGAATCATATAGGATTAGTGAATTTATCGACTACCATCTTCAGCCAATTGCAAATAGACATTTTAGCTATCTGAAAAACACTGAAGACTTCCTAGCCCAGGTCTCTAAGATCTCGGTCCCTCCAAATTCATTCTTAATTACAATGGACGTCGATGCTATGTACACAAACATTGACATCGAAAAGGGTCTAAATTCAATTCGTAGAGCATTTGCCGACTATCCTGACACCAACAGGCCCGACAGAGAAGTAATAGCTCTATTAGAGCTTAGTCTGAAGGGCAATGACTTTGAATTTGCTGGTGAAATTTTTCAACAAATTTGTGGCTGCGCAATCGGTAAGCGTTTCAGCCCAGGTTTCGCTAACCTTTACATGGCAGAGTGGGAAAAGGAAGCACTCGAAAACTGTCCAAATCAGCCGCTCATTTACCGCAGGTACCTCGATGATATTTTCATGATCTGGCAACATAGTAAGGAAGCATTTACCGAATTTCTGGCCATTCTGAATAATCATGATCCGAATATCAAACTAAAAGCTCAAATCGATGAGCTGTCCGTAGATTTCCTAGATGTAACTTTATACAAAGGTATAAAGTATGAAACAACTGGTTACTTAGACTACAAAGTTTATTTTAAGCCAACCGACTCGCATCAACTACTACACAAGAAATCATTCCATCCTCCGCATACTTTCAAGGGACTTGTAAAATCACAAATAATCCGTTTTCATAGAAATTCGAGTGATAAGAAAAACTTTGAATCATCATGTTCGACCTTATTCAAAGCCCTCAAACCGAGAGGGTACTCTTCTCGGTTCCTGCGCAAAATAAAGTCTGAAACTTTGCATAATTTGGAAATCATTCCAGATAATGCCAGAAATTCTCGGCCTACCAAAATTTGTCATAATCGTCCGATTATTGGTGAAGGAGAATCTCGGAAATGTGAAAAGAAAAGGTGTAAATTGGATAAATTTCTTCCTTCCCAGAGTACATTCACGAGCTTTCAAAACAAAAGCAAATTTCAAATTCAGTCGAAATTAGATTGCGATTCTGAAAATGTCATTTACTTAATTTCATGCAAATTGTGTCAAAAGCAGTATGTTGGCGAAACAAAAAATCGACTAAGATGCCGAGCAACCAGACACCTTTCAGATATTAGACTAGAGGAAGACACACATGTGGCTGAACATTTTAATCTTCCTGATCATTTAGTCACCCGTGACTTTGAAATTATGCCCATCGAACAGCTACCTCTTTCAGACACAACAGAGGAAACTGATAAACAAAGATCACTAAGAGAATCGTTTTGGATTAAAGAACTCCAAACACAATGGCCAAGGGGCATAAATTCTGACCCATGCCTCTCGGATCAACGTGAGATTATCCCATTTACTCTCACATACAATCGGAAAAATGTTGAAATTGCGAAAATCCTAAAGGATGAGTATCACAAATTACAGGACAATTTAAAACAACCATTCAACAAGCGTCCAGTAATTGCATTTAAGAAAAATCCTAATCTACGCGACATCTTGGTAAAAGCGAAACTCAAATAAGTGTTCAAAACATCAATCAATGATTTATCATTGTATACTAATCAGGCCATATGGCATCTATTAAACAAAATTGACAATCTCAGGTGATAAAATAAGCAAAAATATTTTCAATTTTTTTCAATTTTGAAAATTCTGAGCCGGTGCGTTTACAATATTACATACATACATACATACATACATACATATATATATATATATATATATATATATATATATATATATATATATATATAATCCTTATGTGATGGTATTCGAGTATTATACATTCAATCCGATCCGCATATTTGGTACCAGTTAAAATAACTTTTTTTCTGTTGATAGGTGTATCATACAAGGAAGTGACATAATTTGGATGGTATTTACGCGAAGTTATTGCAAAGTTTTGTTTCTAATCTTGTTTTATTTAACATTTATAAGTTATTTAATTCACCCATTTTTATTTTATTTACACAAACTGCTGAAATTTGGATGCGACTTCTATTAGATACATTTGCTGTTTTAAAACTGCTAGGAAATTAGGATTGCTCAACCTCGACAATTGGCATGTGACTTCTATTAATGATGCAGTTATTATTAGGTAATATACAGTACTTCAAGTAGAAGCGAAGTTATTGAACAAAAACTAAAATTGTGCATGCATAGATGTATGGATCAATGGATGAATTGACGGATGCACGACTGCATACAGACACAGATGTATGTAGGCGTGGACGGAGGCAAACATCTAATATCCCTGTATTTACAAAATTACATAAATGTCTATATTTTAATTGCAAGACATGCTACGAACTCACTCTCATCCATGTCAGACCTCATCACCTGACAACGACCATTATCAAAGCAAATGAAGAGCGTGGGAGAGCCTGGTTCCACATAGCCATGAGAGCCGTTATACCAGTCTATAGCCGCGACGTGCACAGCACCAGTGATACCTGTCAAACACTGCATGGGCAGCTTGCTCTAGAACAAACACAATGTTAATACTTTAACCATTTGACAGCTGATCTTTAGCGCAGGACATATTCCAGTGGCTATATCTCTCGACTAGCTAAATATTTTGAAAACAATTTGACTGAAGCCAACAACTTTCAGTCATATTGTTTTCAAAATACGTCAACGAGACAGTTAATGCTCAAGAGAATGAAAATGTTTGCTAAAGTCAAGTTCCATGTGGCCCATTCCATGTCACGTGTGTTACATTCCATGTCACGTGTGTTACATTCCATGTCACGTGTGTTACATTCCATGTCACGTGTGCTACATTACAGAGAAAATTTTGACCATATAATGTCATAAAAATATTTTTAGAATAAAACAAGAAATATTTATAGTACCATGTTGGCATGAGGTATTGAGTCTTGAATTACAGAGAAACTTTTGGATTATATACAGAACCTTTTCCATGTGATTCATTTTGTTGCTGTCACGTGTGTTACATCAGACAAATTTTTGAATAATTATTTTCTCTTATTGACCCTAAACTCGGTGATGTGTATGGATTATTTGCTTTGAAGTAATATTTTATTTCTATGGATTTATCTACCTATGTCAATGAATAGTTTCTAGATCACCAACATTTAGATACGTCTAATTTAATGTGAACCTGTGTCACCTGTGTTACGTCACGTGTGTTACATAAAGGACTTTCCTTTTAAAACAGTCTTTAAATACACATTTAATGCTCATCTGCAAAATTAATATCTTTTTTTTGTCTTATTACACTTCAGGAATGGTAGTATGCTGTTATACATCATGGGGTAACTTAGCTAGCATAACTAGTGACGAAACTGGCAATCATCGCAGATGGTTGATGATCAGAGTTAAAACATGATTGACATGTCTGATCAAATTGGTAGCAAGTCTGGTTAATTATATACAGTACTATGTATTTCACACGGCAGATTATTACAACATCATATGGATTAGGGGTGATTGATTGATGACAATGAGGAATCAGCAAAATCACTAGCGTGTGCACAAAATGAGCAGAAGAATAGATAGATTCAAATACTGCCTGAATTTCAGACTTCTAAAGTTACAGCACTACAGAGAACTAGATGTAATACCCGGTGTGACCTTGAGCTCATGACATTTAAATGTGTTACTGAATTTGACTGACACATTACATTGGATAGATAACAGAAGATTCCTGCTATATAAGAATAATGAATATCATTAACTGCAATACAGGAAAAATCTAAATCTCTGAAAGTAGGACCAGTTACATGTTTTAGATTTTACATTTATGCATTGTCTTGGAGGTTGCAAAACCTATAACACACTCAAGTCAATGACACATGCGTGTGCTGCGTGTGCTGCGTGTGCTGCGTGTGCTGCGTGTGCTGCCATAATGTAACTGATTTACTGTTCCTGGGAAATTGACTCATTATTGTTGATACAGGACTAAGTGTTATGAAAGATTTACTGTTCTAGAGACATGGCATGTTTCAGCTAAATCGATTGACGATAAGTTCGAAAATCTATGAAAAACAGGCTGTCTAGTTCCGGTATCTGTAGCAAGTATACATGCAAAATATAAATTTAGTGTTGGAATTTACTAGCTTTTGTTGTCATTCTAGTATGATATGTCAGCCCATAAAACCATTCACTAAGCTAATGGTACACATAGATGAACTCGACCAGGTATACATCGCCATGCTCTGTTTGGGATTAGTGTGACTCGAGATAAATAGATTAAAAATAATATTTACTGGGTATTTTTATTCTGCATTACTTTTTATCTGTAATCTTGTGATTTTACTCATTATTTATGGCTGCTAAATCAAGCCTTGATATGCTGTAACACACGTGATGCCACCCTGTAATTCTTTGTATATTGTCCAGGAAACTTTAAATGACATGGATTTAATTTATTCACATAAGTGTAAGAGAGTGAAATAAATAAATTATATATTTCATGTTTCCATGTATGTGTTGATATTGGATGCCAAAGTGTACCACTTGACCCCAGTCTCCCCTACTAGAAGTGTTGTTTTCGCGTATGCTTTAGACAATAGTGGTACAGGAATATATGTTCCCCGGGGTTTAACAATACCGGTTTTCCCATAGCTGTACATTTCGGATGTATATTTCACGTGGGAAGTTGTTTCGGGCGGAGTAATATTGCATGTAATGAAATGTTTGCATTAAGAAATGAGGTTGTAATACGTGAAAGAGTTGGGGGTGGTGATCATTCAGTTTAATGTCTGATCATTGGTTATTTGATATGGATTTAATTAATTGAATTGGTTGTTATGTTGGGTGAAAGAAGGGAACTATTTGGTCTTGGCGTAGGGGTGTGAATATAGTGCGAGAGCCAGGTCTGGTCATTCTCTTTCGGTACTAATCGTCAACATAACAAGTTAAACAGGAAATAATTTCTATGAAGGGGTGATGTGAATCACGAATGGGAATGTGAATGCGACAAGTCAGGCCATAGAGTCCAAATCTAGATGAGTCTCAAATAAATCTAATGTATATTTGTATGGTGATCTGGGTGATATTTCCACGGGCACAAGCTCTATCTGGGATGTTGAAGGCTTTTATTACAGTTTGTCTGAATATGGTTGCTGCCTTGGCATCAATGATTTTTGGTCAAATTGTGGTTAAAATATTCAACATATCTGTCCTGGGTTGGTGCGAGACTGCTGGTGATTTGTGCTCAGGTTTGCATAGTTAGGTTTGCATAGTTAGGTTTGCATAGTTAGGTTTACGGAGATAGTCCGAGCATGTATGGAGTGTGGCGATTAGGAACCCTATACCGGTAATTTAATATTTTAAAATTAAAACTATGCTAAAAGTCGTTTCATTTCGGCCGCAGAAGTTTAGTGTTTGTCAAAATTATAAATTAGAGGTTTCCTCCCTTGAATTAGTGGAATGTTATTCGGTCATTTTCATGAAACGATTTTACTATATTCATAGGTCTCTGCATTTGGAATAATTTTTGTCAGATTTTTGGTTTAAAAGTTGTGAAATCTCTTAGTTTCCCGCTTTTTGTCGTGTTGGAATCGAGTTAGTGTGGTATTAGGTGTAGTTTTGAATTGACGCACTGACAAATAGACTAAATTATTATTAAACTATATTCTGGTTTAGTTATATTTTTTTATGGTTAGCTCTCTTGGCTGTGTAGAGATAGAATGGATTCTGCTGTTTTATACTGTAGAATTGATATAAGGACTTTGTATAGATTTATTTATTTATTTTTCTATATTTTATGTATATAACAATTTCCAGTGTTTTTGGAAATGCTGGGTCGAATGTGCCATAATTTATATAATTCTGTATTTTATATCCAGTAAATGATGGGTATTTTTGAGATGACGATGCGAGGACTGTTGTTATGGAAATGGGAACAGTTTTTGTGATGTCATCTCTGAAATAAATATCAGATGATCAGATAAGATTGGATTTTTGTGCACATGCCTGTTGAGAATGTCTATTAAGATTAATTGTCTGATAATTAATCTTAGACATCTGTATTTTAGTTTAGTTATACGACTGTGGTTCACTAAGTGAATTGTGGTGTCGGGGACAATGGCTGTTTTCAGCAGTGATTGATCTCGACAGCAGGATTCACCATTGAACTCTAGTTTTGTAAGTCTTCGATGGTAATTGTGTGGAAAATCGGATGTTGAGGAATTTATTCACTCTTTTATTGATATATCCTTGTACAGTATGGTGGGATTGTTTTTGTAAGGTAGCATGTGTTTATTTTGAAAACTATTGTGCTGGCCATGTCTTCCAGCTAGGCAATGTTTTCAAAGTGAACGCTTTCTCTACCTACATGTATTTTCACATGTCCGTCGGGTTTGACCTGATTTAGTGGACATCCGGTGTCAGTCTTGGTTGCTGTGGTGCTGGGGACTGTTGCTGGTTATGGCAGCAACGGTTTCCAATGGCATGATTTGCGAAATTGGGTCGGGATGTCTCCATGTTGGAGTCGAACTTGATTATATTTAACTGGATTTTCATCAGACAGCCAGTGTTGTTTTCTTGAAGTTGTGATGTTGGGACCGGTTGCTAGTGATGGCAGCAGTGGATTCCGGCATCATCTTTTATAGAAATTCCATGCATGATTTTGGCTGTGACTGAGTTAACACAAGGTTTCATGAGTGTTGTTTCTAGATGTTGTGGTGGTGGGAACTGTTGCTGGGTTGGACAGCAATGGTTTTCAGCAGCATCATTCTAGAATGAAACCTAATTGGTATTCATGAAATTCTTGTTGATGATAGGGTTATAAGTATACATTAATAAGACGACTTGGTTTTTAGATTGACAGCGAGAGTGTCAAGAGCCATTCCGGAGAGAAGAATGCTTAGATGGTGACGTTATGGGCTGGTGAAAGCTAATTTTCAGGGTAAGCAAGGTCGATCATATACATACTGTATTTTTAGGTCAAGACCAATTATGTAGCTCACATATTCATGGGTCAAAGGTCGAGACAGGTTATCCAGAGAATTGGTTATATCCAGTTCTTGTAAGGGAGCTAAAACATGTCATTAGATTGTGACGTCATTAGACTGATGATGTGGAAGGTGTCTAACTGGGAGTGTCTCATAATCTTATGAATTACATTACATACAATTTATACACTAAAGTTAAATCTTAGAAATTATAGGAATAGGGTTTTATATTTTAAAAATGTCATTTGATTGTGACGTCATTTGTTGATGCCATGGTGAGTTGGGACTTAAATGTTTAACTGAAGGCGTGCTACGGTTTTAGTAAATTGATTTGACATTTAATTCATATACTCAAGATGGATGGTAGGGATTTTATTGAATGCATATCATTGTATTGTGACGTCATTCCATTAATGATGTATGAAATCCTGGTTACGCATGATTACAGATGTTGTGTTATGTTTTTGTATATATATATATATATATATATATATATATATATATATATATATATATATATATATATATATATATAGGTCAAGGGTCATGATGACATATTGGGTATGTCAATATATAAAATAGAATTTAATCAAGAACTGATTTCACTTGACATACGATTCATGCATTGTTGAAAGGTGTTGGATTTCGCAATGAATTTCTACAATTTGGTTGCGATGTCATTTGACTGGGATGTAAGGTCATTTCAGTCAAAGGAAGGAATTGAAATATTACTTATTCATTAACAGTCACAGTTGTCCCCATGATGTCCCCATGACGATTGTGGATGTTATTATAACTGCTTACGTCATTTCAGAATTGTGACGTCATAACAATCCTGTAGTAAATTTCAATAATCATTTTAACAGTAAAATTAGGATTTCATAACCGCTTACGTCATAACAGTCCCTTAGTAAATTTCAATAATTATTTTAACAATAAAATTAGGATTTCACAATTACTTATGTCATTTCAAGATTGTGACGTCATACCAATCTCTTGGTAAATTTCAGTAATTATTTGAACAGTAAAATTTGAACTGCTTACGTCATTACAAGATGGTGACATCATGACACTCTACATTATGCGGTTCAGACTAGATATTGTGAAGGGTATTTATGTGTTCTGGAAAACCATAATATCAACTTCAAATATTGAGAGATAATGTGGAAAGAAAATTGGTTGCACATTACTATTCATTCGGTAGGCGGGCTGAGATTGTGTTTTGTGAAATCATTTTAGAATCATATTCATTTTAGAATGATATGGTTTTGAAATGATTTCATGAAATACATTGTCAGGGTTTCTCATAATGGATGTAGAGATGAGTCATGAATCCTGGAATTTTCTTAGGAAATGTTCCCGGATGTGTTTTCAGACATGTGACACTGGATAAGCAGTAAATAGTTTATTACAAAAGTGTTTTTTTATATATATTCATTTGGTAATTGGATTGAGACTATTTCCGTGAAATCATTCTTAGGAAGTCACTCATCATGGGATGTTAGCCATTCTGGAATGATTTCATGAAATTCAGTCACAATTAGAGGATTGAATGAATATTGGGATATCAGTGGAGTTTTGAAACTATTTCTGATTACATAAATACATGTTTATGCATCTGTCTAATGATTGTTCTATTCCCTTTATGCCTAATCAGGGTTTTGGGGTCAGGGCGTAGTTCAGCGGTGTATTATACCGGACCGCAGCCCAGAGATAATGACATGATAATACCTAATATTTAAATTTCTCCAGCAGGGTAGAAATTCGCCATGGTCCGTCGTAGTCTGTCATAAAATATGTGCCATTTTACCATTAGATTGATGTGAGGTATATATAGGTTGGCTAATATATATCTATATATCTACATAGATCCCGTAGAGTATAAGGATTAAAGCTTTTTTATATGAATCATGATTGTTTGTAGTCATTTGCGATATTGTATGTAAATAAATGTTGCTATTAATTTTCAGCCTTGTCTTGTGTATAATTCTTGTTAGCACAGTGATCAGCAATCCATTGAATTTAGGCGGGTAGGGATAAGACAAATCTATTTTGGAGGGCGTCCCTCGGATTACGCCATACTACCTTTCCATCTAGTAGTCCAGTCATTCACTTAAAATATAAGAACATTAGGTGATGGCTTAAATTTAACTTTAATAATTCATTCCAAATTCCCGCTTTAGAATACCTTATTTAAAATTTTGACCCATTTTACATTAGGATTGCTGGCCTATCATAAATCTCGGATCAGTTACTCCCTTACATAAGTAAGATACATTTCCTCTAATGCTGAAAAGCAGCTAACACGTTTACATTTGCATGATGTAACTAAAGAAATCATGTCATAATTTACTAAATAAATGGATGAGAGACAACAGAGTGAAGAAAGTATTAAAAAATGAACATTTAGTAAAGCTTGTGATTAATTCATGAAAGAAAGTTACATTTCCTAGGAAACCTAACACAATGGAGCTGAATATTCAGCTATTTGAACTACTATTGACGCCACATGTGTTACATTTTAATCAAGTTGATTCTTCACATTATTTCTTCAAAAATTATGACTTTCCTTTAGATATTATACTAAAAATTGTAACCTTATTCAAGTAGACGCGGTAGGAAAACTTTATTATATAAATGTGTCAAGTGTGTTACTACACGTGATGTGACTATTCAAAATAAGATCACGATTGCTGCATAGTAAAACTGTTATGCAATTTGAGGTTACTTTCTCAAAATACCATTAAATCTCTTAAAAATAAATATAAATGCAACCAAATTAGAACAACAGAATCATATAAAGAGCACAAGACAGTTAGTGTACATTTCTCTATGATTTATTAACAATGTTATGCAATGAATTTAAATGCTGATAATTTTCTGACGGTGCTGCCACCGTTGTTACCTTGATGTTATTTCTGTCATTTGACTGTTCCCAAGTAATAACAAAAATATTTCATAATCTTATTATTTTTATTTTGGGACCACTTTCCATGGAATGGGCCATTTTGCAGCCCAAGAAGACCACTTTTTGAAAATATACCACTGGAACAACTGGACCATTGTGTTTAAGCTCACATTACCCAGAACACATAGAGGTCCAAGATAATTATATACAGATCACTTATAAATGTCAGCATTCATTGTGAAGACAAACATTATACACCACGATAAGTTGTTTAAAATTTCATATAGATACTAGTTTGTACATATTAGAGAGATGCCTGGCTAGTGCATTCTGTCAAGCAACCATGCTTATATTTTAGGGTGTTATGTATGACATAGTAACCATGGCAATATATTAGGAGACTATTGTAAATGACAGTAACCATGGTTATATGTTAGGAGGATAATATTGTGTTATTTGTGTGTTATAACTATCAGACGATGGGTATAATTCACATTTCTAGAGTATCCATCTATCATCTGATCTTGTATGACATCATAATCAGCTCAGCGCGTGTATGATGACGTCACAATCATTACGTCCATATAGGCCGTCATCAAATCTCAAATAGTCTGACACATTGTATGAATTGTATGTCTTTGTAATTATTTGCTATTTAATAAACATGCTACTGAATATTTTGAAACTAATTTGACTGGGCGCTGTTGCTGCCTTAGGCAGCAACAGCACCCAGTCAAATTAGTTTCAAAATATTCAACAGCTTATCTGTGTAGTTTTCTGGAAATTGATAGTCAGGGTGTTCAGGGATCAATCAATCCCAACATGAGTGAGGTGTGGGTGGAGCTTAGCTAGAGATGAGTGGGGCATAGCTAAAACTGGAATCCTGCATTAATTACGATACTCACCACAAAGTTACCCAGGTTATCATAGATGTGCACTTCACCAGTGTTCATTCCAAACAGCAGGAACTTTCCATCAGGAGACCACTACAAGCAATAACAGTAACAGAGAAGAAATGACGAGTTGCGCAAGTAACCATAATTGATCAGCCACACAAGTCTAGATTGAGTGTCAGCGACAGAGCAAGTGAGCGAACGAGTAGATGCGCGGGTGGGCTGGCGTGAGTGAGTGAGTGAGCGAATGAAGGATGGGGATGAGGGGAAAGAAGAGGAGTGAGCGTGGGGATGGGTAGGATGGAGGGAGGAAAAGTAGAATGCAGGGAGGAGCATGAGAAGAGAAGGGAAAGAGAGTGAGGGAGGCAGTGATAGAATATATTTTGCAATATATTTTGCCCAATACCTGGCGAGTTAAATTTTCTTGTTGTATTTCAACAATTTTTACCTAAGTTAAAAAGGGTCATATCTAGGCTGACACGATTATTCGGTTTTCATAATTGTGATTATTTTGAATAAATAATCACGATTTTCGATTATATTGTACAGGCCATTGTGGGCTAGGGTGGGAAAATTGAACACAGTTTTGTTCAACACAAATAACTATGTAACAAGGAATATTTCGACTAGTTCAAGTATTGGTAATATTTGTAAAGGCATACAAGTCTTACTATGAACGACAATTTCTAACGTTATAATGCTAAATGTAGTGTTCAGAAATCACAGTAAATATGCTATAATTATAAACAATTAGAGTACTACATGTATTTCCAAAAACAATATCAATACAATCTGGCAAGACTCAAAAAGCCCGATGTAAGTGACCAACATAAAATGATCCAAAATGGGATCAAACGTGTGACAAAATCTGCTTGAACACCCGGGAATTAAAATGCAGTAGATTGCTTCTTATGTTGGCGAGCCAAATTAAGGCGCATTATGCTAATGGGAGTTTGAGACAGGGTTATATCACATTGATCTATAACCAATAATTGTTATCAAACGGGTACCCATTATTTGAAACCGATTTAAAGTACAATACTTGGTTACCACCACACAATGATAAATATATAGCAATTTCCGAGTCCAGGATATTTATATCTGCCTACTCGTTCTAAATATTGTTGATACAATGCACTTCTTAATTTGAGTTAACCGTAGCGGATTCCTAATATCATGTCATTTATATTTTTCGTGACGACATTTTGTCAAATTTAATATTAATTTTGATGTAATAAACAATCTTTATTAAAGCAATATTAAGCAGTCCTATTCAATAACTTCAGTTCCGCGACGATGTTTTTCAGGTATCATGGCATAATTTAGAATTTGATATTTGCATAGCATGTATTGCTATGCAAACTATAAATTGTATAGCTATCAGCAAAAATATATAGCAACCAACTCTTTCACCGGTAAATTCCCTGGATCTCAATCTTAGAGCAAACAAATAGGAAAATTGTTGAATATTTTGAAATTAATATGACTGGAAACCATTGCTGCCTTAGGCAGCAATGGCTTCCAGTCATATTAATTTCAAAATATTCAACAAAATATGGTATACATTGTAAAGAATGTATTTTTTCAGGTATACCTTAAACATAGTCATAAGGCGGAAAGAATATGACCAGGCAATGGTTTAATATTCGTGGTATATGTACCAATTTTCCATTTAATGTTGAAAATAGGCTTGCACGATTTTTCGATTTAATCGTGAAGTTCGATTTTTTTAAAATCACGATTTTTACAATGTAATTGAGGCAAAATCGGAAAATCGTCAAAAATTTCATGTTTGTTTAAAATCTGAAGTGTGTACTTTTCATTTGGAATAAAATTCTAATAAAAATCTAATACAGTTGTGCTCTGTTTGGACGTTGTGTTATTACAATGGATTGCTACGGCACACATTGTGTAAGCATACTTGAAAAGATCAATAAGTATTAATAAAGACACTGTTTTCTCAAATAAACATACTATACGAACTGTACACTAATCCCGAGGCCCTACATTAGCGCTGAAATGCGTTAATCCGTTGTTGTCACCTTGCGACAAAGCGAGAACACAAAGGCGTGTTTTATTGGATACTCTCATCGCGCGAACAGAATTGTATTCAGATTGACCAGTCAGAGCCAGACTACTAAGCAGCTTTGATTACCTCTGAATCAGTTACAGACTGGTCGAATAATGCTAATCAGGAAACCAATTAAATTATTGATATATAGGTGTTGCACGTGCCACGTGGATAATATATTACACAGAAAATATATCACAGATCATTCTGATTGGCTTATCAAGCACGGATAAATTATATAAAACTTGGAAATTTTTAATCATATTTACACATTATATATTTCGTTCAATCATTATCATGTCGCAATCAAATCTAGTACGAAAACCTAAAGGAACTTCGACGGTTTGGGATCACTTTGGTTTCGTTGCAGATGATAATGGAAAAGTTATAGACGAGTCTAAAGCAATATGTAGGTCCTGTGATAAAGTAGTGTCTGTTCCTAGTGGGAACACATCGAATGTGTTTAACCATCTGAAAGTGTACCATGTGTTAATTTATATTAATATTAAGTGTGTAGGAGTGACGATAAAATGAAAACGTGATGCCGCTGATGACAATGAATCGCTAACTCCGAGTAAGCAGGCAAAGATTGCTTCTAGCATGCAGAAAGGCGTTTCCTATGATTGTTCATCAAATCGCTGGAAGGAAGTCACAAATTCTATAATGCGCTATATCACGGGTGCTGCCATTCCTATCTACACTGTCGACAAGTCACATTTCAAAGCGATGATACAGATGCTTGATTCGCGATACATGCTTCCAGGTAGGAAATATTTCATCGAAGTCGCGATTCCGAAATTGTATACAGAGGCGCAGGAACGCATGAGCTCGGAGATAAGCCAGGCAGAATTTCTTTCAGCAACCACGGACATGTGGTCTAGCATAGGGATCACCCCATACCTAGGTGTTATGGTACACTTCATCGATGCTGAATGGAATTTGCAGAGTCGGTGTCTACAGACTCTGTTTTTTCCGATGGATCACACCAGCGAAAACATCGTGGATGGATTGTTAGAAGCTATGAACACCTGGTCCATTAAACCAGAGAAAATTACCTACCAGTATTACAACGGACAATGCGGCCAATGTATTGCGGGCAGTGGATACAATACTCGCATGGCCACGTAATAATCAAGTTTCAGACATAACTTAAATCTAGCCGTTAGAAATTCCTACAAGAACGAAGATAGAGTGAAACGTGCATTCTCAGTCTGTAGAACAATTGTGTCCTTCTTTAGCTACAGTTGGAAACGCTGACGAGAACTGACGAGAATGCAGACAGCGCTTTCATTGCCAAACCATCAGCTGATTACGGTAAATATGAATAACGATAGCTAATAATGATATTTCCGTATATAGTTTGAAAATAATCTGAGTGAAATTGATTGCTATCTAAGAGACCAATAATTTTTAGTAAAATTGTTTTCAAAATAATCAACAGCAGCAGCTCGCCAGCAGCAATAGCAGTAATATTTTCCTATAAATTAATTTACCAAGAGGAGAATATTTTTGAAAATGTACCAAAGGAATGACTGGCTAGATAATCAAACCAGTCATTCCAGTGATAAATTGTCAAAAAATAATCTTCTTGATCAGTAAATGGAGTTTCTATGAGAGAATACAAATAATTTACACACGCACGTGCGTGCACACTCGCCAGCCATTACATTGTATAGTCTGCACGCATGGGTGAGAATGGTCTGAGTATTGATTTTTCTTATTATGTTCCTAATGTCTTTGTCTTTTTAACCAACAGAATTGCTATACACGATGGGGGTCAGCACACGCAATGGCGAAGCGTTTCCTAGAGCAAGAAACGGCAATCCGAAAGGTGTTGAGCGATGACAGAAAGTGTGCCCACCTGATTCCCAGATATAATGATGTACAGGTATTAGAAGCTGTGAAATTGGCGTTTGATATATTGTCGGCCGAAAAGTATGTGACTTTTTCATCAGTACAGCCGCTGATGAAATTAATCGATAATGACATCTTAAGCACCAAGGACTATGTCCATGCACTGACATCTTCAATGAAGGATAAGATGCGTTCGTATTTGTGTGGCAAATATTCAGATTCTAATGTGGACGAGTTATTATGTATAGCCACATCAAAAAAGCATCCGCTTTTGTTTCTACGAGAATTCTTAATACTTACCAGATGTACTATTATGATAATGTCTATTATCTAGTCTAGCTCAAAATAAACAATTAAAACTCCGCACTCTCCTGGTCCTGCCCATACTGTGTCCGGGAATTACCATAGCCGCAGGTACCGAGTCAATTCCCAATCACAGTCAGATTCGTCTTATATTTGCCTTGGCAAACTGCGAAAGCAGCTCAGCCTCACCTCAGCGGGGCGGCTGAGGCAGGGCCATAGTACATCTGGTAAGTATTAAGAATTCTCGTAGAAACAAAAGCGGATGCTTTTTTGATTCTACTTCGAATAATACTTACCAGATGTACTATTATGATAAACTCCGGATTTCGACAGCCAGGAAATGCCGGTGGGAGGAGGTGAGGCTCGAACCAGCACTCACCAACCATCCAACAGAGAAGGTTGTGAAGAGACTAAAACCCTGGCATACGCTTGGGTTCTGCTATCTGACTCATAGAGTGCTAAACTTCCATGGTCTAGACCGCGCTCCCCCCCCCCCCCTCTTTTGTCCGCACAAAACCAGAGGGATGTCCATGAGGATGCAACACCCACCAGACCCGTGTCAGCCCCAAGTCTCAGCTAGGGCAGTCCAGTAGAGTGCAAAGAAGCTACTACAACTTCAATATTTGAAAAAAAACTATCAGTATATCGATTAGATTTTCAAATTGGAATGAGTCTCATGTCTGTATGAGAGGATAAATATACTCTTGTACCAGACTATTTACTTACTCAGTCTGGTATTTCGACTGGAAGTAAACATATTATTATAGTCACTTAATTAATGTAAACACTCACCATTTTTGAGTGGCTGATCTGTTCTTGATCATCACAGGAGCTAGGCCCAATCCACGGTCGTACTCAGTCATGTGCATAGCGCTTGGTAAGTGTAGGCGGAAGACTTTTGTGATGTGTGCGAAGTAGTGGTCAGACGTGGCTTAGTTTAGGTTTGACAGATTGGCGACGGCTACTGGATTAAGTGTACTGGAGATGTCGCGAAGGTAGAAATCAGTGAATGACGACTCGGCATGCCATTGTGCTACAGACATCACCTGCTCTAATGAGACACCCTTATAAAGGGCCGATGATGCTGCTAGTGCTCGGACCTCATGGGCATTCGCACGATCAATCTGCTTTCCTGTAGCGATCTTGTGCGACATCTGAATAGCGTCAACTATCCAACGAGAAATAGTATCTTTCGAAGCACGTAAATGGGGAGCTTTGAGACATAACCACAGAGATTTCGGGTCGTCTCTCCACTCAGAAGTACGTTTCTTATACATCTTGAGACATCTGACAGGACACCAAGCACAAGAATTGGGGTCATGTCTAGTTAAACTTGGCAAATTGATCGGCTGTCCTGGATATTTAAGTGACTGATTCTTTGCCAGGAAACAAAGACGTGGAAGTAATCTTAAACCTTCACCCGTGACGACAAAACGGTCTTGTTCGGCAGAAAGCGCATGAATCTCGCTTCTCCTTCTCGCCGACGCTGCTGCAACCAAGAAAACTGATTTAATAGTTAACAGTTTAATGTCAATAGATCTAATCGGTTCAAAGGGAGCATGCCCTAAAACCTGTAGAACAAGAGATAGATTCCATGATGGGATAGGAATTGGCTGTCTGGGTCGCAGATTGCTCATTCCTTTGATAACTTCATTCAAGGTGTCATTCTCCACTCCCTCAATGGTGAGACTGGGAATGACCGAAGCTAATGCAGACTTACATGCTGCTAGGGTAGAAGGTACAAGTTTGTCAACTTCGTATAAATGACAGATAAAATCTGCTACGTGTTGAACAGATGCAGAAAAGGGATCAATATCTCTTCTCTCACACCACTGTGCAAATTTGTTGATTCTATAATTATATGTCTTTGTGGTTGAAACTCTTCTGGCTGAAGCAACAAACTTCGCTGCTTGCTCAGAAAAGCCATCCTCAATTGCACGCTGCTTGACAACATCCATGCAGTCAATTTGAACATTTCTGGTCTGTCGTGAAGGTACAGACCCTTGTTCTGAGAGATTACATCTCTTGTGTCTGGAAGAGGGATTGGACTGCAGACCAGAAGGTCCAGCAGATCCGTAAACCATGATCGGCCTGGCCAATAAGGTGCGATCAGTAGTACTTGGCACATCCCCTCTCTTATCTTTGCCAGAACTTTCGGGATGAGAATTGTTGGAGGATACGCATACGCGTACATTCCCTTCCAACTTATCGCCAGTGCGTCTACTGCTAGAGCTAACGGGTCCGGGATCGGTGACACGTAAGTGACCATTTTTGCGTTTAGATTCATCGCAAATAGGTCGACATTTGGCTTGCCCCATTGTTTGAATAGAACCTCCGCTACCACTTGGTTGAGCTGCCATTCCGTCGGACGACAAACCGTCCTTCGACTGAGAGCATCCGCTAAGATGTTCAATCTTCCTGGAATGTGTGCTGCCCGAAGAATAATATTCCTCTCTTGGCACCACAGTAGAAGGTTCCAAACCATCATACACAACTCTGGTGATCTCGTTCCGCCTTGGCGGTTTAAATAAGACACCACTGTTGAGTTGTCTGTCCTTACTAGGACAATCTTGTCTTGAATTAGACTCTCGAACTTCTGCAGTGCAAATACCACCGCTAACAGTTCGAGCACATTGATGTTTCTGCGCATTGGTCCGATCCCATTCCCCTGACACTGACTGATTGTCCAATACCGCTCCCCAACCTGTCAACGATGCATCCGTAAATATGGACATCTGAGGTTGAGGAGGTTGGAGAGGAACACCTCGCAGGAGATTCTGTTCCGATAACCACCACTGAAGGTGGAATATCAATGGTTCTTTCACTGGTATCCTCAGAGATAACGGATCTGTTCTCTGTGACCAGAACGACATCAAATACATCTGAATCGGCCTGCGCCTGAGTGCCGCATATGGCACCACCTTCTCCAAAGATACTAGCAAACCCAGTATTCTGAGAAATTGACGCGCCGTCAGATAGGCTCCTAGAGAAACCGACTCCAACACTGCAATCAGGCTTCTGACTCTGCTCTCCGCCGGAAAAGCTACGCTATCCCTGAGATTGAAGAAAATTCCCAGATAAACAAACTCCTGGGATGGAGTCAGTTCTGATTTCTCTAGATTCACAATCCATCCTAGCTTTTTCAACAAGTCTAGGACTACTATCAGATTGCTGCGCAGAGTGACTGGATTCCCCGCCTTTAGCAGCCAGTCGTCTATGTAAGTGTGAACAGCTATGTTTCTCCTGCGAAGTAAAGAAGTCATGGCGAGAACCACCTTGGTGAAGACCCTCGGAGCCGTGGTCAGGCCGAAGGGAAGAGCATTGAATTCCCAAACATTGTCTTGGAATGCAAATCGCAGGTACTTCTGAAAAGGAATTGACATTGGAATATGAAAATAAGCATCCTTCAGATCTATCGATACCGCCCACATGCCTTTCCTCAGCCCTGTCATTACCGCTGCTACCGTCTCCATCTGAAATCTGGGAGAAAGAATAAATTTGTTCAACGGTTTGAGATTGAGAATTGGTCTCCACCCTCCGGTACGCTTCGGAACTAGGAACATGATCGAATAGAAGCCCAGCGATGACTGATCGGTGACTAGGTGAATCGCATTCTTCTGACGAAGCGATTCTATCTCTGACTGAATGGCGACTAGATGGTCTAATTCCCTTGGAATAGGAGTCCATATTGGAGTCGAGGTTAACGGAACTAACGATTGATGGATGAGCCAGTCCGGATCGTAGCCGTTTCTTATCCACTGACATACTAAACAGTCGCGCACGACCTGTTCCCATTGGCTTAGGAATAGCTGAAGTCTGCCTCCGACGGAAGGAATCTGCACACAGTTGTCGGTCGAGATTAGCCGACAAGACGCTAAATCGCTTGGGTGAAGATTCTCGACTCCATTTGTTTCCAAAGCCGCCGGTATTGGTTCCGCCGGAAACCCGTCAGGAACGAGCCCCACGGCCGCCCCGCGGCTTCTTGTGGTATGACGGTCCGGAACCGCCGCCACGGCTATCCTTACGGTAGCCGCCTCGGCCCGAACCGCCACCCTTCCTGTCGTCCTCATACGGCCTCTTACTAGAGGGCTTGTATGCGGACGAACGGCCAGGTCCTTGCGATCCGGATGGCCTATGGGCATCACGGCCAGAAGGACGGAAGGGCGATCTAGGACGCTGTCTCTGCTGCTCCTGCCTATGCTGACGGTAGGACTGTTGCGGCTGAGTCCTCTTGGTCGACTTCCACGACTTGCCGACCACTTCTTGCTCCGCCACCATTGACGCAACCTTAGAGAGCGCTTGTCGTGCCGAGCCGCCGAACAAGCCTGGACCTATGAAAGGCGCAGAAGATAACGCAGCCCTCATCTCCGGTCCTGGTTCCACACAATCGAGAACCATTCTCCGTCGCTCTGCTAAAGTTCTCGTGATTACCCTGGCCAGGCAATCCTGAGACAGGCGCATGGTGTCCCGAACAACTCCGGGAGCAGGCTCTGGCACCTGTCCGCCTTCCGCCGTGCAGACCAGCATACCCTGCAAGACGGTACACCCGTGCGACAGCGCAGCCATGGCTGCCCTAGCCGCATCTTCAATGAGCGTGAGCTCATTAAACGGGTCTTTGTTGGTCTGAGAAACCAAAGGACGTGACCGCCCCTTGGCTTTCCCAGCCAACGGCCTATTCAGCGCCTCACGTTCCGCAACGGAAAGCCGTGGAACCCTGGCATACTGATGATAAGCCTGCTCCGGAAAGCGGACCCTACTCCTTATCCCCTTCGGGGCCTTGGGCAACGCATAGTCTGGCTGAACCAGACGGTATGCCGCAACTTCCAACATGTCGGAAGTCTGCGTGTCCAGAGGGAGTGTAGGCATGGCAGAAGAGCCACTGGACAGAGCGCTAGCCGCACGCTCTGACATCCGTTCCATCGCCGGATCGCGCTGAGATCCTAGATCAGATGCCAACCCGAGACGATTGGTCATCCATCCAAGAACCTGCACCCATTCAGCTTCGGTGCAGAAAGCGGAATCGTCCATCAAAGAACTCCCGTTTTCATCCTCCCTCTCTCCCTTAGATGAGAGGGCCACCGACGATCCTTGCTGAACGCTACGATACACGTCTCTGCCAACACAGAGCGCATCCATAGCGTGACTACCAACGGCACCAGTATCCAACGAATCGCCAGATATGGATTCGCCGCAGTCCATCGGCTCCACCACTGGATCCGGGACTCCGACGGCCTCACTTACGGCTGGCACTGTCACTACGATAGGAGCCGCACCTAACGCCGCCGGGATAGCCGTAGGAACCGCAAACCACGGCTCCGCCGGCATATCCGGTTGCACAAATTGGGGATGAAAAATGCCCGACGGAACGTCGACATCACCATCCGCCTGGCAAACCCGTACAAATCCCGAGGGCGACCCCTGGGACGTACTAGGCATCGCCGTCATCGAAAGATCCGGCATGCCGGAATCTTCCCTCAGCAGCAAATCTTCCTCCTCTATCGTCGGCTCTTGAGCCAAGGACAGAGAAGGGGCAGGTGCATGACCCTCAGCAGAACTAGCCGGACCACCTAATGGTTGTCCTGCACCAGCTTGCTTCACCGGGACCGTGGACTGCAACGAGTCAAACATCGCCTTGAACTGGGCCGCCCATACGCCCAGTGCTGAATCCATCCTCTCATTCAGCCGGCCTTCCAGACCCATCAAGGAAACCTGCTGCAGCTTCACTGCCTTGTCCTTCTCAATACGCTCCAGCCTCGCCCGTCGATCCTTGTCAAACTCAGCCACCAACTCCGACGACCACTTGACGCACACGTCACAAGGGCTCCCGATCTTACACTTAGCGCACGCCACACAGTGATGACCAAAGTACTTCCGCTTCATGAACCTGTTGCACTTCCGGCACAACGAGTCCGAGTTCTTCGGTTTCTGCGAACACAGAGAAGAATTAAAACGCTGCACATGACAAGCAGTGACGAGCAATACGCACAATAGACTTGCTAGTTAAGATTCTTAAACACATTAACTTTCTCTCAATTTAATGATAACAAGTCTTAGGCAGGAAATATTTGAAACTTTTTTGAGTGAAAATTTAAAAAAAACACAACTCAGCCTTTAACTAACGTTAAACAACCAAGAATAAGTCGCCGATCACTACAAACACCCTCGACAACTAAGCGAGAGCTAAAATCGGCGACAACAGAGTGCCTGGATACACCAAGCCAATAACGACATAAATCATGGGCGCCGCCATCTTGGCTAAGGGCGCATCCATCTTAGAGGAACCGAGTCGCAAGAGAAAATTAACCGAGTATCCGAATTAAAACTAAAAGTCAACGGGTACAGAAGCGACTCCAACAATGGCTACCATATATAAAAATGTGCCAATTTAAGGAAATTTCAAACAGTCATTATGGCACGAATGTATAAATTCTAGATTGATACAACCTGCCCCTGTGATGATTTCCCAAGTTCCTCCATGAAGCCAGCGATGGATTATAGAAAAAACACGCTAAACTAGCTTAATTCAATTAATATAGTGAGCTCAAAAACACGCGACTATCAATAAGCGCAAAATAGACGAATCTGACTGTGATTGGGAATTGACTCGGTACCTGCGGCTATGGTAATTCCCGGACACAGTATGGGCAGGACCAGGAGAGTGCGGAGTTTTAATTGTTTATTTTGAGCTAGACTAGATAATAGACATTATCATAATAGTACATCTGGTAAGTATTATTCGAAGTAGAATATGTGGATCCGCAGTTTAAAAGTGAATCCCTATCAACGGAGGAGAGTGCAAATGTGCGTTCAAAGATCGTCAGTGACAAGTCAATGCATGCTAATAGGGATAATTCAGTGAAAACCCAGGTTGAAAATGCGACCCCTACAAAACGTTCTTTGGCATCCCTATTTGCCAAATCGAAATCCACACCCAATGATGACAGTAATGATGTTACAATTTCAATCAACGGAGAGCTCTCTTCCTATGAAAGTGCTCCGTGTATATACTCTGAAGCAAATCCAATGGACTGGTGGCATCTCAACTGTGGACAGTTTCCCACACTAGCCAGATACGCCCGTAAATATCTATGCATTTGCGCTACTAGCGTACCATCTGAACGATTATTTAGTTTATCGGGCAGCATCGTGACGCCTAAAAGAACACTGCTAAAACCAGAGTTGGTAAATATGTTGACTTTTTTATCGGCAAACTTATAATTGATTCTGAATTTTCTGCGCCACTGTATATTACCGGTTTTACAGATATTGTCAGATAGCGTGGTCTACTGACTGCTATGCTTCTGCTCTAAGACTAATATGAAATTTGCATCGTACAACAATATGCAGAGAATATCTTGAAAATAGTTTTCGATATATTCAGTAGTGATAATAAAATACCTGTTACTTGTGACTATACCTTAATGACCTGTAGTGCTTTAAATGGTGCTATTTAATTATATTTTATTGTTTCTCATTGTATCAAATAAAGTATTTCATAAGTTGCACGCCATGCTATATGAATGGTGAAATATAAAATTAATAAAGCATTGTATTGTATAATGAAGATTCAGTTTTGTTAATTTGAAACCTCAGATTGCCAATATACATGTAGCTATTAATCTGAAATAGACTATAGACGGCACATGCTCAGTAACTCGCCTTCATCACCGTATCGCTTCATTGCTGTCAAAGCTTTCATGGTAAATCCATTTTGTCCCATCACTCATCACGCTGACTGTTTTGCCTTTTAATCAGTTGATTGCTCTAAATTTAACCCATCCCAACACAAGTCGTGAGTGGTATGTTAATAGCTGCCATGTTTATTTTCAATCAATGGCATTATTAATGATGAATGCAGTTTGAGTGTATGAATGTGTACCAAACCCGTCGTAAAACCGTCATATTTAAGTTCATATATTTCTGCCCTTTCAACAACTTTAGCGATGGTGATAGCCTTAAATAGGCATATTTCAGACCGTTGTAGTAATTACCATTTCCTATGTTTTACCCTGGCCCACGATATATCGAAAAATCTGGATTTTTTTTACAAAATCGTACTCGATTTTTTAAAACAAAAATCGAGCAAGCCTAGTTGAAAAGGGGAAAAAGAAAGCCAACTTGCTTATGACGAAAAACTTGAAACTTGAACTTTTGAAACACAGAGAATAAATCCTGAGAACGGTTTTATTTTAAATTTCATAATTCAACAAGAGCTCCGCAAACGGCGCATAATACCCCGCCATAATGACAAACCAATGAATGAGAGCTTTCAGAAAATATTTATTTCTTCCTCAGACCCATACCAGTCAGCCTTATGAAGTATCAAAGTGATCTGTTAAACGGTCAAGGAGGTATCATCCGGAAACCAATTTTCAAGTTGGCCGCCGCTGACTGACAGCCATATTGGATTTCGGATTATTGTAAATTTCATTAAGTTTCTTCACCAGACATATTCCAACCACCCTATGAAGTGATCTGATAAATGGTAACAGAGATATCATCCAGATACAAACTTTCAAGATGGCAGCCCGTGGCTGGCGGCCATATTGGATTTCAGATTAATGTAAAGTTCGATAAGTTTCTTCACCAGACATATTCCAACCACCCTATGAAGTGATCCGATAAATGGTAACAAGAGATATCATCCAGAAACAAACTTTCAAGATGGTAGGCCATGGCTGGCAGCCATCTTGGATTTCGGATCATCGTCAATTTCGATAGGTTTCTTCTCCAGACCTAGTCCAACCACTCTATGAAGTTTCAAAGCGATCCGATAAACGCTAACAGAGTTATCACCCTGAAACCAATTTTCAAGATGGCCACCAGTGGCTGGCAGCCATCTTGGATTTAGGATCACCGTCGATTTCGATAGGTTTCTTCCCAAGATCTAGCCAACCACTCTATGAAGTTTCAATGCATTCCAATAAACGGTAACCCACAAACAGTAATGGAGTTATCATCCGGAAACCACTCTGCCGCCCGCACGCCTGATGGCACCATTACATAATACCCCGTCAATATTTTTGGCGAGGTATAAAAACGGGCATAACTCCATCAATGTGTGGCCAAAAAGTTTTGAAAATCAAAACTTAGTCTGTAACATTTCATACTAGAGGCATGCACCGAGATTCATTTCACTCTGCCTTTGATGTTTGACATGACATCAGCTCCACTTTCACAACACAGATAAGATATGACGACATGAAAATTGTGACCCGGTTTGGTAACAATCAGTTCAGAAATAACAAAATGTGCCACCATTTTTTACATCGGACAGACAGACGGACGGGGATTCAAGTCAGCTGAGCTAAAAAGGTGCCACACCCTAAGTTCTATCAACCAATAGAAGAATCCAGTTTTTCGATCAATCATATGATCATTATGATGTAATAATCAACTAGGGAACATGTAGGCTGACGTCACAATCAATTACGTCATGACTCGATTTAGCCCGTTTTAAACGCTTAATAGGTTGTACGAATAATCAATTACATCATGACTCGATTGAAGGAAATTTCAATTTCCCTTTCTCTGAGATCTAACAATACTCACCATTCTATTACTTCTGATATACAGCTGGCCCTGACAGCTGGCTCTAGGACTATAGACTTAGAAAGCTTTACCGACTCCTTGGAACCGAGTACTCGGCTCCCAACTGCCGAGTACCCGTCTACCATGAAGCTCATATTGTTTGCATAGCCACCAAACAAGAGAAACCCATGGCTTGCCTCCGTGGGGCTGGGAGGCTGGTCCGTAATAGAATGGTGAGTATTGTTAGATCTCGGAGAAAGGGAAATTGAAATTTCCTTCATTCTCCTTCGATCAATACTCACCATTCTATTACTTCTGATATACACCAGATTTGGTCAGTAACCTGGTGGGAAGGGGCAAGCCATAAATGCTACTTTTGCCCCTTGGAGAAAGAGCTAGACTTAAACTTGACTAATGGAGACCTAAAAGGACCATCAAGTTAACGGAACTGAATCACATTCGCATCACTGCCCCCCCACCCCTTTTTTCCTCCTAAGAAAAGGGAGAGAACTCACGAACATGCATCTCGCCTGAAACACAAATATGCCAAGAGGGTTAACTGCTCTTTGTATATATATATATATGTATTAGCCTGGGAATGAGCATGAATATATAAGATGAATGAACATGATATATAGACATAATACAAAAAACTCTCAATCTTGAATTACCTCATGATATATTGATTCCAGACGTGGCGCCTCCAACCATTCACTTGTCCGGCCATCATTGACACAATCTGGTTGTCATCCTCTCGCTCGACCATGTCTGCTTCTTAATTCTTTCTTACAAATGCCCAAAAAGGGAGAAGAGCAGTGTGGTCGCATAACTATCATTTCAAAACAGCTAAAGCGAGTGGATTGGCGGAGTCTGACACATCCCTCATATAGTAATCCGTGAAAGAGGACTCACAGTGCCATTGTGCACCAGCCATGATGTCCTCTAACGGAACACCATTGTAAAGGGCGGTCGAGGCGGCTATTCCTCTAACATTGTGTGCCCTTGCGCATTGCACCTGGTGCCCAGTCGCAATCTCATGGGTAGTCTGAATGCATTCGACTACCTAACAAGAGATAGAATCCATGGATGCGGCGCCATATGGCTTCTTATAGCAGATCCACAGATGTCTATCATTCGACCGTAACGAGTCTGTCCGTTTTCTGTACTTAGTCAAAGCATGGACTGGGCACCATGGCATCATGATCAAACCTTGTTAGTTTCGGTATAATGATCGGTTTGCCGGGATATCTCAAAGATTGATTCTTTGACATAAACTCTGCTCTTGGCAGAAGACGCAGACACTCTCCCGAGACAATAAATCGGTCCCTCTCTGCTGAAAGTGCATGGATCTCACTGCGCCTTCTAGCTGAGGAAGCTGACAATAGAAAATCCGCCTTTAGAGTCAAATGCTTTAGATTAGCCGAATGCAACGGTTCGAAAGGGTGCTTGGCCAGTACATTAAGCACTAAAGATAGACTCCAGGCTGGAATGACTACCGGTTGTCTCGGTCGGAGATTGCTCATTCCGTTCACCATCACATTTAACTGGGCCACCTCTGGACTATCCCTGTTGGCTAGACAAGGGATAACTGATGCCAAAGCTGACTTGTATCCAGCAATTGCGACGGCAGCTAGTCCTGAAAAGAACAGCTCACAGAGAAAGTCTGCTATTTGCTGAATAGTGGATTGAAAGGTATCAATACCCTTTTCTTCACACCAGTCTGCAAGTCTGTTAACCTTGTTGTTATATGACTTGAAGGTTGACCTCCTCGCAGCTGCGATGAAATCAGCAGCTTGTCGAGAAAAGCCTTCCGACGTGGAACGTTGTTTGATAACATCCACGCAGTCAATTTGAACATTTCGGGACGCTCGTGTAGGAAGCGTCCCTTGGCCTGGGAGATTATGTTCGGAATCTCGGTTAACTGCACTGGGTTTTCCACCAGCAGATCTAGAAGATCCGTGAACCACGCCCTGCTGGGCCAAAACGGCGCTATTAGCAGGACCAGGCACGGTTCCTCCCTGATCTTCACCAATATCTTCGGCAGAAGAATGGTGGGTGGGTACGCGTAAGCGTGCATCCCTCTCCAGCTTATCGCCAGAGCGTCTGTATCGACGGCATTTGAATCTGGAATCGGCGAGACATAAGTCATGATTTCAGCATTTTCCCTTGTGGGGAACATGTCCATGTTGGGTTTGCCCCAATGCTCGAAGATCCTTCGTAGAACTGGCGGGTTGAGAGACCATTCTGTTGGCAGAATTCTCTGTCTGCGAGACAAAGCATCCGCCAGAATGTTCAATCGCCCAGGAATGTGAGCTGCTTTCAAAACAACCGAGTAATTCCTGCACCATTGAATCAAGTGCCACACTTTGATACACAGTGCTGGTGACTTGGTCCCGCCTTAGTGATTTTGTATAATACTACCGTCGAATTGTCCGACCATATCAATATCGCCTTGCCCCTGACCATTGGAAGAATTTCTTCCAATGCCAGTTCCACTGCCATCATTTCCAACAGATTGATATGCAGCTGGCTCTCCTGGAGAGTCCATGTGCCCGAGACCTGTTGTTCTCCCACGCAGGCCCACCACCCGTCCAGCGATGCATCCGTGTACACGGACAGCTGGGGGTGCGGTAGGTGCAGAGAAACCCCTACTAGGAGATTCTGATGCTTTTTCCACCATACAAGATGCAACATTATTGGCTCCAAAACTGGCACCAGTTTTGACAGGGGTTCTGTTCTCTGTTTCCACAGAGACATCAGATACAACTGGATAGGTCTTCGCATTAGAGCAGCGTACAGGATCACCTGCTCCATGGAGACCATCATGCCCAGCATCTGAAGAAACCGCCTCGCCTGAACGTAGTTTCCCAATCGAAAACTCTTGAGGATGGCTAACAGACACCACTCTGGGCTCTGACGGGTAAACCCTGCCCTCCTCGAGATCGAATCGCATCCCTAAATAAACGAAATGTTGAGTGGGTGTCAACTTGGATTTCTCCTTGTTGACTATCCAGCCTAGATCTGAAAGTAACTTCAGAGTCAGAGCAGTATCCACCTCTAACCTGGCTGATGTGTCTGCTTTGATCAGCCAATCATCTATGTAGGTGTGTAGCGCCACGTTCTCTTTTCTGAGATACATTGTCACTGCAAGGACCACTCTCGTGATCGACAGGCCGAACGGGAGGACTATAAACTCTCATACTTGATTCTGAAACGCATATCTCAGAAACCTGTGACAACTCCTGTTCATTGGGATTTGGAAATATGCATCTTTCAGATCGATCGACACACACCACATTCCCTTCCTCAATCCTGCCATTACCGACCTCGGAGTTTCCATCTGGAACCGAGGCATATGGATAAACCAATTTAATGGCCTGAGATTGAGTACGGGTCTCCATCCCCCTGTGCTCTTGGGGACAAGGAACATGTTTGAATAGAAGCCTGGAGTGTTCCGGTTTGCTGGTTTTATTGCTCCCTTCAGAAGTAAACCTGACACTTCGTTTTGAATGGCTTCTAACTTGTCTGGTTCCCTTGGTACAGGTGTCCAGACAGGTGCCAAAGACAGATTCTGTGGTGGAAAGTCCCACCACTCCGGCATGTATCCGTGGGATAACCATCCCAGGACCAGACTGTCTGACCTCACACCTCGCCAAGCCTCGACGAAACGCATGAGCCTTAAACCCACTATAGATGCCTCGACGCCTAATGGGGTTGTCAGGCTCGCGGTCCGCTCCCCCCTCTCTTTACGAGAGAGAGGGAGAGAGAGAAAGAGAGAGAGAGAGAGAGAGAGAGAGAACCATTTTGGCCTTGGCTCGGCTGGTCTAACTGGCACCGCTGTTCCTGTCGCACAGGTGCGGTCCAGGCAGATACGAAGGGAGCTCTCGTACCCTCAGGTACGATCCGCTCCCTTCTTTCCGCCCTTTGAGGACTTACCCTTTCCCTTCCCGCCTCTCGGGCGATCAGGAGCAACATTGGGGTGGGTAGGAGCCTCCACAACCTTCTTGGCTTTCTTCGCCGGAGGCGGCTGAGAAAAGCCAGGCGAAGCAGAAGCCGCACCAGGCTTAGCTCTCGCCTTGCCTTTATGCTTCTTCCGCTTCTTAGAAGGTTGCATGGTCAGCGGCTTTGCTACAGCCCCTAGTGCGTGCGCTTGACGCACTAGCTCTAGCTGTAGGTTCACCGCCAACTGATTCTGCGCAATGCTAGCCGTGTCTTCTAAGATGGCCCGCGCCTGGCCACCGAAGATGCTAGGGCCTGTCAGGGGCGTCCCAAGAAGACGCTCCCTGACGGCCGTAGCCAGACGCATATGGTCAAGTACCATCTGCCTCCTAGACTTTGTAACACGCGCCTGCACCCTTGCCAATGCGTCCATAGACAGCACCAGGCCGTCATTGACGCACGAAAGCGCCACAGGTGGCACAGGGTGGCCTGCCCCCGCTTCAGCCCACACCGACTGAAGAAGGCGATAAGAGTAGTTGACAGCACTCATAGCTGCCCTCACACCCTCATCACAAAGGAACAGGACTTCATCGTGGTGTCCCTGGGATTTGTCCACCAGTGCCGGGGTGGGGCCACCCGCTCCAGCACTCTGGACACCCAGAACCCATCGGTCATCCTCGGTAACCGACTGTACAACACCATACCTGTCGCATTCCCCCCCGTGGAATACGACACCTCGCCCGCACCTCCCAGGAGGCCGCAGGAAGCTGGCCCTTGGTCATGAGTTGCTTGCTATAAATAGCCTCCAGCAACTCGATAAACCATGGATCCATTCCAATGGACTGGATCCGGGCTGCGGGCAAGATCCCCGTCCTGATCGATGCCACCGATGGACGGGGAGCATCCTCCTCGGCCGTGGTCGAAACCACAGACGGGTCTACCCTGGCTAGCCAAGCCAGAGCCTCAGACCAGTCCGTTTCCGAGGAGGACACACCCGTGAACACGTCACCCATTGACATGTTCACGGACCTACCAGCCACGGCCTCCCGGCTAGGAGCCGTGGCTGACACGCCAGGAACTCCGGTACCATACGGTTCCGCCGCCACCCCATGGAACACACCAGTCCATGGAGTAGGCCTGCACGGAAAACCGTGCGGACCCGTAGCAGTCACGGAACCGTGGCCAGGCACGGGCGCCAACGGCACCCCATGTCTGACCGCCTGACCAGGCGAGATAGGCGAGTACCACGCCTGGCCCGGCACACCTGTCACTGTGTCGGTTGGCGTCAAACCAACCATCACGGGACCGGTGCCCGGTACCAGATTGGCATCAACCACGGGCGGAGCTGCTGCCCTGGCTTGCGCCAAGCTAGACAGATGGAGGACAGTTCCGTCCAGGACGGAATCGACCTCCATATTCTCCACCCGTGGCATCACAGGCCGCAACAACCTCTCCTCCTCATCTTCAGACCCCGAAGAGTCGTCACTAGACGAGGAAACCGTGGAGCCATCCTGGCGGACGGCTCCCATGCCTGACGCAGAGAGACAGAGCCTGTCAGGCAGGAGCCCGACGGGACTGCCAGGGGGCCGTACGAGACGGCTCCCTCGGTGGCCAGTCCAGAACCCTGTCCAAGGACAGGGTCTGAACCAAACATGGGGAGAGACTGCCCTACAACTTACGGCAGCAGGGATGACGCCAGCGTGGGCAGAACGCTACGCAGGAAGCCCTGCATAGCCGGACCAAACCACGCCAGCGGTGCCATTTCCGCCACCTCCAGCTGTAGACGTGGGGCACCCCCAAGGGCCGAAACGGACGCTCCACGATTTGATTTCGGTCCGCCTGACCCCGCGTCAGACCCAGCCAAGTCCTTCTGGGCAAGGAACTTCATCATCATGTCAACCGACCACACTGCACATATATTACACCTATTGTCAAGGTTACATTTCGTACACCGAAAGCAGACATGGTCCTTAAACAGGACCCGGACGAACTTGTGGCACTCGTCACATGATGGCGGGGCTGGCTTGGCCTATAAATAAGCAGAAACCTACAATAAGCAAGCGGAACGAGACAGAGATGGAAGGCAGACAATTAATTTTCAAATATATTGACCATAAATTAACTGTAACCCTCCCGCACCCCACCCCGCAACGTTACAACAACGATCGCATTGATTATGACGACAAGAACGAAGCCGGCAATAATACACCCATAAACTGATCCTCAAGGATGTATCACGGAACCAGGAATCATATCGCATATAGCATTCGGGATATATTTACTAATAAATATAAATTATACTCCTAACGAAAGCCAAAACGATATGTGAAGAAACAACAAAATGTAAACAAACTGCTGTAGCACACAGTAAAACCGCAGACCACACATCTTAATCAAGAATATTGAAACCACCGATCATTGCAAATAGATCGTGATAACACGCAAAACTTGAACATTCCAAAGTTTTCTGGTACCATTTTAGGACGCAGCACCTAGAATAAAATGCGCGAATTAATGGAAAATTTTCTTGACATAAACATCCGAGAAACACGGGTGTGACGTCACCTGCTCGGATCTTACGGAGAACAACGTCAGCCGATATTCGTGTTAAAAATACCGTAGCAAACATCTATTTTCATATCTGCCGATCGCCTGTTGGGGTTTAAAGAAGGCGATCATCCGGCATATTTCGTTGTTAACACACGTCCCAGATTCTTTGGGGTTAGAAATTGGAACATGCGACACAGACAAAATTTTAGAGACCTAAGTCTTTTAACTATGGAATAATAAGGAAATATACGACCTGGTTATCATCGGCGGCATCCATATTAATCCAAATATCCTTTGAGAACGCACAAGCTATCATCACAATTAATCACAGACAAAAAGACCTAGGCTAAAACTCTTAAGATCTTTCCAACTGCAAAAAGCATGTATTCTCTTGTTGCTATGCAAACAAGAATGAGCTTCATGGTAGACGGGTACTCAGCAGTTGGGAGCCGAGTACCCGGTTCCAAGGAGTCTGTAAAGCTTTCTAAGTCTATAGTCCTAGAGCCAGCTGTCAGGGCCAGCTGTATATCAGAAGTAATAGAATGGTGAGTATTGATCGAAGGAGAATTAGTCTGCTTTAAACGCTTAATAGGTTGTATGAATTGTATGTCTTTACTATAATTTAATAAACATGCTGTTGAATATTTCGAAAGTAATTTGACTGGGCACTCTTGCTGCCATTTGTTGGCAGCAACAAGACTCGGCTAAATTAGTTTCTAAATGTTCCACAGCTTACCTGTATAGTTTTCTGGAAATTGAGATTCAGAGTGTGCAGGGGTCGATTGATCCCAACAAAGTCAAAGCGTGGGTGGAGCTTCGCTACAGATGGGCGGGGCATAGCTAAAACTGGATCCCTCCATTGGCATTTGTGGCTAAATTTTGCATGCAGCCATCATTTCCACATGGATGAAATTTCACAAACATTAAAAAAGTGCAACTATGGATGGATTGTATGGAATGATGTGTTGAAGTTCAGGGCCCGAATTCATAAAACTTCTTAAATTAAGATTAAGATGATCTTAATTCAAGGTGCTGCACTTTAGTAAGGACCTTATTTATGTTAAGATTCATGAAAAGGCATAAGTACCTTGCCAACTAAAGCACAGCGAATAAATATTATTGCCCCACTTAAATTCTAAGCTCATTGCTAGGAACTAATGTACATATTATGTTCTTTTCATATCGCATTTCGCCGGTGGCTTGGCGATTAGCCAAGGTAAGGTCAGCCTATGCAATTACTGAACCAGTGGAACAATTTTAATGATAATTGGTAGAAATCCTCTATACATTGAGGCGATGTGCTATGTGCAAGATCCATCTATCTGCCCGTCTGTCAGTGGCATGAGCAAATTTATGCCCGGCGGCAATGCTTGGCAAATCCCCCCGTTCACCAATTTGCCGTGAACACCACCTCACCCTACCCATAGGGGAAGAGCCAAATGAAAATGTCCTCTTGCACTCCAAAATCATATACGTAACTCACCTACCAAATTCGGTCCATTTCTGACCAGAGTTTCAGGTGCCTGTCAAGGACATTGTCAGACACCAAACTATCACAATATCAGGCACAGTCTTGCCGGTTCCTGACATTTTGTCAGTTACAGATTTAAACAGTCCCCGTAGTTGCAGTGTGCAACAAAAGTGTCTGAATACAAGTGTTGACAAGTCATAAAATATTCATCTACCTAAGGTGTCTCATGATCATTATGACACATGTTTAATTGCTTTTTAACATGTTTCTAATAAGTTCAAGTAAAGAACACTGCGAAGTAGAATAGTGTTGACACGCAGCAAATTCTGGATGTCCGATACTAAGTAGCTGGTGCCTGACAAAGTGTTGGATACTGTTGAAAAAGTAATTTCCAGGCCTGAAGCTAGACTCAATTTCTTCACCCTTTGACCACTTCTCCAACCCCTGGGGGGGGGGGGGGGCAGTCTAACATAAATGGTGTCACACAATCAAAAATTATATGGGCATTATTTGAATTCCACTCAACGGTTTCGGATGATAGTGTGATGGACAGTTTTATGGTATTTGAATTTTGACCCCGTCATCTGACCCCGAGTGGACAGAGCCAAATTCTTACACAGCGCAATCATATGGGCAAGCCTCATACCAAATTTCGTTGAATTCCACCTAAAGGTTTGGGAGGAGATAGTGTGATGGACAGATTTAAGGATATTTGAACTTTTGACACCACACCCTGACCCCCGCCAAATCTAAATGTCATCTTGCAAAGTGCAATCATATGGGTAAGCCACATACTAAATTTAATTGAATTCCACCCAACGGTTTGGGAGGAGATAGTGTGATGGGGAGTTTCTAGGATATTTGAGCTTTAGACCCCACCCCCTGACCCTAAGAGGCACAGAAAAATATAAATATTGTCTTGCAAAGCAAAATAATATGGGCAACCCAGATACCAAATTTGGTTGAATTGCACCCAGCGGTTTCTGAGGAGATAGTGTGACAGATGGATGGACAAACAGACAGGCGGAGGCAATTACAATATATAATGAGTAGCCTTTTAACTGATTTTCCAAAATGTTCAGAAAATCCAAGATGGCCACCGGAAAAAATGACCAATCAAAATTCTGTATGCAACTTCTGAAGCCTACTGCCCTAGGCTCATTCCAGCCAGCCTGGTTGAAATCGACCAAGCAGTTAATGAGTAGACGATTTTCAGCCATTTTTCTGTATACAAGCTCTGAAGCATGCCACTTAAGGGTCCTTCCAGCCGAGTTTGCTTGAACTTGTTCAAGCGGTTAATGAGTAGCCTTTTAACCAATTTACAGAAATTTTCAGAAAATCCAAGATGGACGCCGGAAAACTTGACCAATCAAAATTCTGTATACAAGTTCTGAAACCTACCAGCCTAGTATCCTTCCAGCCAAGTCTGGTTGAAATTGCTCTTGAAGCAGTTAATGAGGAGTAGCGTTTTAAACGATTTCCCACCATTTTTTTGAAAATTCAAGATGGCCGGCGAAAAAAAGGGACCAATTACAATCCTGTATACAAGTTCTGAAGCATACTACGCTAGGATTCTTCCATCCGAGTTTGATTGGAATCGGCTCAGTGGTTATCGAGGACCAGGCTTTTAAGTGATTTCCAGAAATTTTCAGAAAATCCAAGATGGCAGCTGGAAAAATTTACCAATCAAAATTCTGTATACAAGTTCTGAACCATACAAACGTACTATCCTCCCAGCTAAGTCTGGTTGAAATCGCCCAAGCAGTTAATGAGGAGTAGCGTTTTAAACGATTTCATGCCATTTTTCGGAAAATTCAAGATGTCTGTCGAAAAAATGGACCAATCAAATAAACGAAATCTAGGATTTCTTTTTTCACGAGAGAGTTGATACTTACCTCCCTAATACTTTTGATATTGCTAAATATTGGCTTTCACTCAATAAACACTCAGATTTAAAACAGTTAGGTGCCCCTACTGGGCAGGGAGTCAGAGCGTAGTCCGGCGGATGCCAGCCCCACCACCGCGCATGCGCAGACTAGCACTTCCTCTGACTAGATTATTGGCTGACACACATGCAACTATTAAGAGCCTGAAGACCGAGCCTCTGTGGGGTGGAGAGGCCGGGTCCGTATCTAGGGAGGTAAGTATCAACTCTCTCGTGAAAAAAGAAATCCTAGATTTCGTTTATTTCACTTCAAGAGTATACTTACCTCCCTAATACTTTTGATATTGCCAGAATTCGAAAGTGAATCTGGCGGGAGGGAGGCGAGGTCAAAAGACCAGCTCATCCCTATACGCTTTTCTGCGTTTAAGGCACTTAAAACTTCTGAAACTGTAAGAAAAAACAGTCAGGATTTGACTAACCATCGGATAACACTACCGATGTATGAGAGATGACCGAATGTCATATGCGCTCCCCCCCCCTCCTTCCTGGGAGGAAGAGTCGCCTGACCTCAATGTCCTATACGCTCTCTACGTACAAGTGCCATGTACTACAGGACAGAGACGAAAAAGCTCCATTTTCGTAACTCTCAACAATGAACCACACAAATACACAAACCATCACCATATTAATAACGGGTAATCGTGACAATACAATCAACAACGGACAACACATGAACAAGACTGACCTTGTTGAAAATGGCTGCTGACATCATCTTCCCATTGGTAAAGACTGATGCAGGCCCAAAAAAGTGGGTGTTTCCATAAATTAATTGTGAAATATATAAGTAATGAGGAAAAAACCTCCTCAAAAAATATAAACCGAGTTATTTTTTCAAAATCGACAAGGCGAGAGGATTAGAGGTGTCACGGAGATAATGGTCTGTAAAACTTGACTCACAGTGCCACTGAGCCACCGACATAATATCATCCACAGGGACCCCATTAAATAGGGCCGTGGATGTCACTACGCCGCGGACACTGTGAGCCTTGGCCACGTCAACCTGCTTCCCGGTGGCGGATTTATGGCAAAACTGAATGCATTCCACAATCCACCTGGAAATGGTGTCCTTAGAAGCCCTGCCATGGGGTTCAATATATGACAACCATAACGCTGACTGGTCGGTGCGCCACTCCGCCGTACGTTGTTTGTACCGGCGCAGCGCCCGGACGGGACACCATGCTTTAGAATTAGGATCATATCTAGTTAAAGCAGGCAAAATAATAGGTTGACCTGGATATTTCAACGACTGATTTTTAGCCAAGAAATTAATCCTAGGTAGCAGCTTAAGGCCTTCCCCTGAAACCACAAAACGGTCATCCTCGGCTGATAAGGCATGAATTTCACTCCTACGCCTAGCCGAGGCCGCAGCAATTAAAAACACAGTCTTCAGTGTTAATAGTTTCATAGAAATGGAACTAAGTGGTTCAAAAGGCTTATCACCTAGTACTTGAAGCACTAGCGATAAACTCCAAGACGGAATCACAGGTGGATTCCTTGGTCTTAGATTGCCCATGCCTTTAATTAATACATTTAATGTATTTACTTCATCACTTCCCCTCTTAGCCAAGCAAGGAATAACAGACATTAATGCTGACTTATAACCAGCAATAGAGTTAGGCTTGAGGCTATAGGCATCATAGAGGTGACAGAGGAAATCAGCTACTACTTGAATAGATGAATCCATTGGATCAATACATCTTTTTGAGCACCATTCTGCAAATCTGTTGATTTTATAATTATATGCTCTGGAGGTTGACCCCCTCCTGGCTTTGGCCATAAACATGGCTGCTTGCTCAGAAAAGCCCTCCTTAATTCTAGATTCCTTGACAACATCCACGCAGTCAATCTGAACATTGACGGATTGTTGTGAAGGGCCTTGCCCTGGAAGATAATATCGTCCATCAGAGGCAGAGGAACCGGATTGCAGACCAGAAGGTCCAGCAGATCCGTATACCATGATCGGCTTGGCCAATCCGGGGCGATCAGAAGCACTTGGCATTCCTCTTGTCTGATTTTCTGAAGAATTTTTGGAATCAGGATTGCTGGAGGGAATGCGTATGCATACATTCTCCCCCAGCTGATAGCTAACGCATCTGTTGCGAAAGCGCTTGGATCCGGAATCGGAGAGACGTACGTCGTCATCTTCGCATTCTTCTTCGTTGCGAACAAATCGATGTTGGGTTTCCCCCAATGGTCGAACAGACGATCCGCCACACATTGATTTAGTTGCCATTCCGTGGGTAAAACACTCATCCTTCGGCTCAATGAGTCTGCTAGCAGGTTTAACCTTCCCGGAATATGAACTGCTTTCAAGGTAATCTGGTGATCCAGACACCAACAAAGCAGTTTCCATGTCATCATACAGAGACTGGGCGACTTCGTTCCGCCCTGGCGGTTTATGTAAGTCACAACTGTTGAGTTGTCTGAACGAATAAGAACAATCTTGCCCTGAACTTTCTGTAAGAAATGTTCCAGGCCCAGACTACTGCTTTTAGCTCCAGTAGATTTATATGTTCCTTTGACTGTTCCAGATTCCAAAGCCCTGATATCGTGGACTCGTCCAGGCAAGCTCCCCAGCCCTCCATCGATGCATCTGTATACACAGTCACCTGAGGGTGGGGAGGGGTTAGCAAAACCCCCGGCAAGAGATTCTCTGTATTCAACCACCATTGCAGGTGGTGAATGAGAGGCGCCAACACTGACACATTCGAGTCCAGCGAACCTGTACTCTGGGTCCATTGTGTCATGAGAAATAACTGGATCGGCCGCCTGCGTAAGGCGGCCTGAGGAATGACTGGTTCCAATGAAACCATCAACCCCAGCATTCTCAAGTAAACCCGTGCCAGGACATGACGACTGTCGCACACTGACTGAATTAATGAGATGAGTTTCTGAACTCTCTCCTGAGTAGGATAAACATATCCTGTCTCTAGATCGAAGAACATCCCCAGGTAAACAAACTTCTGGGATGGAGTCAGCTCTGATTTTGGGAAATTGATCATCCAGCCTAAGTCTGTGAGAGTTTTCAAAACAATCTCCAGATTGGCCGACAAACTTTCCCGGGTGTGCGCTTTCAACAGCCAGTCGTCTATGTACGTGTGGACTGCTATGCTTCTCCTGCGGAGGTATGCTGTGATCGCAAGAACCACACGGGTGAAAACCCGAGGAGCCGTGGAAATTCCGAAGGGCAACACCCTGAATTCCCACTGTCTGCCCTGGAATGCAAATCTCAGGAAGCGACAGAAACTCCCGTGGATGGGGATGTGGAAATAAGCGTCTTTCAAATCTATCGACGCCGTCCACATCCCCCTCTCCAACCCCGCCAACACCGAGCGCACCGTTTCCATCTTGAAACTGGGCGTCTCGATGAACTTGTTCAATGGCTTGAGGTTGAGAATCGGTCTCCACCCTCCGGTGCGTTTTGTTACTAAGAACAGGGTTGAATAGAAGCCTGGACACCTTTGTGCCGGCTGAATAGCTCCTTTTTGTACGAGGGAATTTATCTCCTCCTCGATACACAACCTTTGCTCTGGATCTCTCGGAATGGGAGTCCAGACTGGCACTAGAGACAGTCGCGACGGCGGGCCTGTCATCCACTCTGGATGATACCCGACGGAAAGCCATCGCAAGACTAAACGGTCCTGAGTTAACCGTTCCCACTCTTGCATGTGGTCGGCTAGCCGGTCTCCCACCGGTCCACCTAGGGACCGCGGTGGACACAAGGCATGCAAGAGCGGCACTGTCTCCGTCGCCATACACACCGGAGTGGTTCTTACCGCGGTAAGCGTCCTGTCAGGACCGATAACCACGCCCAGATCCTCGCGCGCCCCGCCCCGCCCCGCGCGCACCTTGGTGCGCGGGCGGCTGCCTGGCTGACGGCGCCTGAGGAACCTGCGCCCCCCTCGCTGCTGGCCGAATCGCACGCGGCCGAGGCCGACGCTGCGACGGTGGCTGGCCTCTGACTTGGCCAGCACCACCTCGAGCCTGCAGGGGACGATACGCAGGGGCCGCGGCGCGAACGTTAGCACGACGCAGCACCTCAAACTGCTCGCGCAGCGCCCTCTGGTTATTCACCAGGGTGACCGTCTCCTGGAGGTGGCGACATCCCTCACCTCCAAAAAGACCAGGACCCGTCATAGGCGTACGGAGTAGCCTATTGTACAGGTCCTGAGACGGGCACAGATTGTCCAGGGCAAACGTGCGTCTTGCCCGGACACTCCTGGTCACCGCCCGAGTCATACAGTCCAGCGCCAGGTTAATACCATCCTGGATGGCTCGCTGGACCGTGACCGGGCTTGGCTGGCGCGATGCGGATGCCGTTACTACCCCCTGTAACAGCTGGGAGACGTGGGACAGAGCGGCAATCGAAGCCCTCCCACTCTCCTCCGCATCACGCAACGCGGTATTCGCCGAACGCAACGCGTTCGAACACAAGACCCCCGTGTCAGAACGGGAGCCTGGCCGCGCATCCTCACCCAAAGCCGCGCGGTCATCCACGCTGGGCTTGGGTACCACACCGTACCGCTGGTAATCCAGGGGCACAATGCGACAACGCCTGGCCACCTCGCGAGGGGCCTTCGCGAGACGTCCACTCGAGTTAATGGACGACTCCGCCGCCTTGAACATGTCAACGACATGCTCCGCCAGCGGCAGAGAAGGCATAGCGTTAGCAGTCGGTTTCCCAGCTAACCACGGCCTGTGGTCACGCTGGCTAGGCGACTGCTCCACGGGCAGATCAGGCCTAACGCTCACCAACCACTGGCAAGCGTCAGACCAATCCTCCTCCGTGGCTAACTGCGAGCGCTCTACAAGACGAGGGCCTTCGTCTTCCTCCTGAGCGCAAGCAGCAGAGCTTGACGGCGGGTACGCTGATACACCTGGCAAGCCAGGGAAAACATGCGGGCCTGATAGCACCGGCATGACAATATCACTGGTTTGACCAGGAGCAGGCACCGTGGTAGAGCGTGGGGTATATACCGCCCCACCACGGGCCCGGCCAGCACCAGCAACACCCTCGGCAAGTCGAGGTATGCGGTACCGCTGGCCATCAGCAGCGCCCTGGGCCACCACCTGAGCCGCGGACTTTACTCCAAGGTGAGTAAAACCGTGGAAGAAGCCGCCTGTATTCCCCGCGAGGGGTGCACAAACGTCTTCATCCATGTCCACGTCGTCAGACGGCGACCCTTTTAGCAGGTAATCCTCATCACCCTGGTCAGAAAGATTAGACCCCGGGTCAGCAAAGAGAGCTAACCCGGGCTGACCAGGAACGGTGCCATAGGAGGTACTGGCCACCGCGGCGTGCGGATACCCCTGGACTGATAAGCAGCCCGCGGGTTCCAGCGACAACCGTCCACGGTCCCCTCTCGGCGCGGCAATAAGCCTGCTGCCAGGGTCGTGGAACGCCCCCTCTAATGGGGCCACCTCTGAATCGTCGAACAACGGAAGCGGTCTAAGGAAAACCGATCCAGAGGCGGGGATTACCTGCTCCGAAGCCGATGATGAGGACAGTAAAGGATTTGGTCCAGGAAGCATGCCACGAAGCAACCCTGGAACCAAATCCTTTATTGTCCTCTTCATCTCTCCCAACATCTCGGTCCGGAAGGCCTCCATATCCACCGCGGACGAGACCTTCCCCTTACCCTTCCTACTTACAACCTCTCGTTTCCGCTTCTTCTTCTTCTCCTCCTCTACCACCTTGTCCGTCGCCTGTAAGCAGCACAAGAATTCGGACATTAACTCGCCCCCCCAGTGCTTACATATGTCACAATTAACCAAGGGACCACAAGGGCTACATTGATAGCACAGATGAGGCCAGAACTTTTCATGTAGAAAACGTCCACAGGACGCGCAACCCGGTCCCTGAAACAGGGCAAAGGACAAGGAGTATGAGCAAACTAGTTAAGCTTAAACACTCAAACCAACTCAAAGAGAAGGAAAACGATCATAAAGATCAATATACATCAGAAACCAGCATAGCGACTTGAATTGCTGATAAATACATAGCCAGGCTGATTATGACGTCATTAATCCCGTGACAGGAAAAATCGATCCCAACAAAACATCCAAGTGCAAGGACGAATTGTATGCTGAATGGATACGTCGACTACACAACCATCAGATACATATAGATAACTCTTTTCTGGCAAAAATGTTAATTATCTCCCTTTGCTTGTTTACTATAATTAACATCACCACATTATCAATAACTAGATACCTGACACTTTGTATAGACAAACCATCCAACGTGACGAACCGGAGAACTCCACCATCTGCACGCCTCTTAACTCTCTCCACCTCATGGGGAAGGAATTGGATCAAGAGGGCAAAGTGAGAAGACCTTTATACTAGGCCTCCAACTCACTGGACATATTTTTCATTTGGTTAGATAACCTAACAGTATTAGTAGGAAATGGAACCATGGTGGAGAGAAAACTAACTCTCTGCTGCTGTGATGTCACCACCTAGCGTCATACAGACCTGTGGACATAAACAGAAAGAGAAATTAGCCTTAGGTAGCACCGAGTTGACATAAACCAACTAACCAAGGCGCTTATCACGGTAAACGCGAGTCCCGGAAACACAATACACCGGGAAGAAAACTCGCTAATTTTACTAGAAGTCACCTGATTTAAAGGTCCTAAGTCCTCCTTTGGCGAAGTGTTACTTCCTGCCATCCAAAAAAGTGACTATCACTCCAAATAACACCACTTAAACAGTTTAAGAATAAGAAAAAGCTTTTGCACAAAAAGACATGTGTGATCTCTCTGCCAATAATCTAGCAAAGAGGAAGTGCTAGTCTGCGCATGCGCGGTGGTGGGGCTGGCATCCGCCGGACTACGCTCTGACTCCCTGCCCAGTAGGGGCACCTAACTGTTTTAAATCTGAGTGTTTATTGAGTGAAAGCCAATATTTAGCAATATCAAAAGTATTAGGGAGGTAAGTATACTCTTGAAGTGAAAATTCTGTATACAGGTTCCGAAGCCTACTCCCATAGGGTCCTTCCACCCAATTTAGGTTTAAATCCACCAAGCGGTTAATGAGGAGTAGCGGTTTTAATCAAAAGTTGACGGATGGATGGACGGACAGATGCAGGACTGCCATAGCATAAGCTCACTTGGCCATTCTGGCCAGGTGGGCTAAAAATTGAATAATCAAAATTCTGTATACAAGTTCTGAAGCCTACTCCAATAGGGTCCTTCCAGCCAAATTAGGTTGAAATCCGCCAAGCGGTTAATGAGTAGCGTTTTAAAGCAAAAGTTGACGGAGGACAGACAACTTATGGCCAGGTGAGCTAAAATGATACTGAGATTTTAGGGTTGAAATCTATGAGGTGTTTCGGATGAAGGATAACACAAATGTGGAAGGGAGAGTGTGGTTCTATCACCACCGCCACCAATTATGACTACCACCTCGTCTAATACCACCACACTACAAACCACTACTCTAGGCATCAAAATTAGCAACACAGCTGAAACTAAGTTTTTTTTGTGGTGAAAGAGCATGGCTTCTTTGGGGTTTTCATTGAAGTACTTTATCTAGCTCATTGCCAAGACTGATAATTGACTGCCTATCCGCCGGTCTGTATCTTTGATCAACATTATTGTACTCATCTAGTGGGTTTAAACAATCTGAAAAAACACGTTCCCGATGGAGAACACGCTTTTTTCTTACTCCATCATAGCTCCTATTATTAAAACTGCCATTTGTATTTTGTTTCCAAAATGAAATGTTTCATACACCGCCTATACAATGCTGTTTCGATCATCCGCACAAATTTAAGCCACCTCCAGATACATGTGTCTTATTTCTAAGTCGAGATTTCCATGGCCTGCCGTAGTTAATTAGTTTCGTGACTACTGCTTAAAGCGAGCACCTCACCTAAGTAGCGAAATAAGTGCCTTACTTTGACTTCAGGAATTCGGCCCCTGAGCAGCATACATGGGACAGACAGATAGGAGAGCAAATCTTATGTTCCATCTGGCTATATAAGTAGCAGACTAATAAGAATAAGGGCTAATGGATGCTGGGAGCAGAATAATTACCTCGACTTTTGAGAGTTGCATCCCCTTTAGCTCCTTGCCCCAGATTCTGTTTCCATCCACAGATCCAACTATAACAGCTCCTTCATGTATGGAAGTATAAGAGAAGAAAGCAACAATATGACATGGTTTACACAGTGTAAGATAAAGAAGCAAATTGTTGGAATCTTTAGATGATACTAAATAACCTGCATTATATTAAAGTGATACTAATCCCATCTCTTGATAGCTATTCAGGCGATCTAACACGCCGCTCATAAACTATCCATGTAATTTTAAGCCTTTTATCACGCCGCTAAGGAAAGATATTCAGGATTTAGTAGTTAAATGTTGGTACATTTCTACACCCTATGACGGCTGTCATGATTTACTTTTCAACCAATCAAAAAAAAAAGTGTGTCTGCCTCAGTATATACGCTCAGTCATAGAGGCTTCAGCTATAGTTTGGCAAAGTGGTATAAAAGCAATCCTACAGGTAAGCTGTTGAATATTTTGAAACCATGAATGATATGGCATCTATAAACCATATTCTATCGGTGCAATACAACATTTGAGATGAGATTAGCATCGCTTTAACCCTCTAAGGGTCAAGCCGGACAAAAGCAGCTTCTGCAGTCATCTTGAGAAATGAAAATCTAAATCTTTGCTTAGTACATGTACATTTATTTGCCAACCAGGAGAATATTTTTTTTAATTTAATTTTGATAACCGAGTCAGTCACGACAGTGGTAAATTTTTGAATCCGCACTAAGCAAAATGTGAGAGTTTAGATGATCTTTTTCTTGCCTAGTGAAGGACTAACATGAATGAATACTTATGAGAAAAATCCATTTGCAGGCCAAGAGAAGACTTTTTTGAAATTTTACAACTCGAATGACTGACTAAATAAATGAGTCAGTCATTCCAGCAGTAAATTGTCAAAAATAGACACAGACGCTATTGGGCCTTTCCAGTTTATCCATCAATCATTTGACATCAATTACATGATGCATAGGTTGATATCATAATCAATCACGTCATAGATGATAGAGATAATTTCATCACGAATGCTTAATTGATGACGGATTAAGTTTTATTGTACGAATTGTATGTCTTTACTATTTAATAAAGATGCTCTTCAATATTTTGAAACTAATTTGACTGGGCACTGTTGCTGCCATATCAAATTAGATTCAAAATATTCAACAGCTTACCTGTATAGTTTTCTGAAAATTGATAGGCAGAGGGGGTGTTCACAACACAGATTAAGCGTGGGTGGAGCTTAGCTAAAGATGGGCTGGGCATAGCTAAGATTCCTCCAATGCGTGTACATAATATTTTATTATTAGAAAATATGCCTCTTTTCATGAAATAATTCAACAGTATAATTTATAACTTAAGCTAGATTGATCAGTCAATGACGCGTCATTGCAAATCCCCAAGTTCACTGCTTTGAACTTTTGACCCCACCCCACAACCCACCACTCGGGGTGGAGCCAAATGTAAATGCCCTTTAGCACTCCGTAATCATATGGGTAACTCAAATACCAAATTTGGTTGAATTTCATCCCCACAGTGTCAAAGAAGTTGCATTACAATAAATTTGTTGACCTTTTCACACCACCCCCACACCCTGGGGTGGGGGCCAAAAAAACCCAACTAAATTTGGTTGAATTCCGTCCAATGTTTTTGGAGGAATCAATTTCTTGACACTTGGGCCACACACCCACCAAATCTAACTGTGCTCATGCCCTGCACATTGATATGGGTAACTTACATACCAAATTTGTTTTTGGTCAGAAAAAGATCCAAGATGGCCGGGAAACCGTTTATCCAACAGTTTTGAAAGTGGAAATTTGAAATCAGCATACCCTATATATAACCAATATATTGGCTTCAAAATCCATCAAATAAAAAAATCCAATATGGCCGCCAAAGACGTTATATCTTGATTGGCCCATGGCGGCCATGGCTTTTTTTTTTTTACGTATTATCTTCCCTTGAACAAACTTTAATGGCTCTTAGTCCCTAATCATATCTCCCTAATTTCGGCCTGAGTCATCCATCGATTCTGGAGATGTTGTTTTTGCGAAAACAACCTCCTCCAAGATGGCCGATCAACTATTTGGCCAATCAAGTTCCCTTAACAAACTTGGTTCAGCTCGTGCCCTAGATGATATTTCGTGAGTTTTGTATCGATCCCAAGCACTTTTGGTGATGTTTGAAGACATTTCTAAAAATTGGCCAAAATCCAATATGGCCACTGGCTGATCGGCTTCATTTGAACAAACATGGATCTCTATGCCCTAAGGATGCCTTCTCCCAAATATACTTGAAATTGGCCAGGTGGCTCTCTAGGAGACATTTGAAATTTCCCATTGCTTTAGTAATATTGGGAGCTTTTGCCGCGAAAATGATCCAAGATGTCTTCCAAACCATTTATCTTAGTTTCAAAAATGGCAAATTTGAAATCAGAATACCCCAAAACCTATATAAAACCAATTTCGGCTTCAAAATCCATCAAATAAACATAACCAATATGGTCGCCAAACACGGTCCACGGCGGTCATGTTTTTTGATGGATCAACATCCCTTGAACTAACTGAATAGTCCATAGTTCCTAATCATATTTGCTAAATTTCGGCCCGATCCGTTCAGCGATTCTGGAGAAGTCCTTTTCGCGAAAACTAGGTCATCCAAGATGGCCGCCGAACCATTTGGCCAATCAAATTCCTTTGAACAAACTTGGTTAAGCTCTTGCCCTAGATCCTATTTCTTGAGTTTTGCATCTATCCCCAAAGCAGTTTCTGCAAAGACTTTTAAAGATATTTAAAAAAATCGGCCCAAATCCAATATGGCCGCCAGCCGATCGGCTTCGTTTGAACAAACTTGAATCTCTATGCCCTAAGGATTGTTCCTGCCAAATATAACTGAAATCGGCCCAGTGGTTCTCGAGAAGACATTTTAATTTCCCATTGCTTTAGTACAGGAGCTTTTAGCAGGAAAATGATCCAACATGGCCACCAAACCATTTATCCTAGTTTCAAAAATGGCAAATTTGAAATCGGAATATCCAAACACATATATAAAACCAATTCTGGCCTCAAAATCCATTAAATCATAAAATCCAATATGGTCGTCAAACAAGCTACATTTTGATTGGCCCACGGCAGACATGTTTTTTGATGGATCAACTTTCCTTGAACAAACTTTAATGGCCCTTAGTTCTAATCATATCTGCCAAATTTCAGCCCGATCCCTTCAATGGTTCTAGAGAAGACATTGTTTTCATGAGAACTAGGTCATCCAAGATGTCCGCCAAACTATTTGGCCAATCACAAGTTCCCTTGAACAAACTTGGTTCAGCTCTTCCCCTAGATCATATTTCATCAGTTTTGAATTGATGCCCCAAGCGATTTCGGAGAAGATTTTTAAAGATATTTCTAAAAATCGGACAAAATCCAAGATGGCCACCAGCCAAATTGGCTGATCGTCTTCCTTTGAACAAACTTGAATCTCTATGCCCTAAGGATTGTTTCTGCCAAATATACTTGAAATCGGCCCAGTGGTTCTTGAGAAGACATAGAAAATTTCCCATTGCTTTAGTGTGGGAGTTTTTGGTGGGAAAAAGATCCAAGATGGCCACCAAACTGTTTGTCCGACAGTTTCGAAAATGGCAGATTTGACATTAGAATACCCAGAAACCTGTCAACTTCCCGTAAACAAAGTTTAATGGCCCTTAGTCCCTAACCATATCTATCAAATTTTGGCCTGATCCATTCAGTGGTTCTGTAGAAGTCGTTTTCACGAAAACTAGGTCATCCAAGATGGCCACCAAGGTATTTTGGCCAATCAACTTCGCTTGAACAAAACTTGGTTCAACTCTCGGCCAAGATGATATTTCCTGAGGCTTGAATCAATCCCTACGCGGTTTTGGAGGTTTTTAAAGACATTTCTAAAAATTGGCCAAAATTCAAACTGGCCGCCAGCCAAACTGGCCAATCGCCTTTGTTTGAACAAACTTGGATCTCTATGCTCTAAGGATGCTTCCTGCCAAATATAATTGAAATCGTCCCAGTGGTTCTTGAGAAGTTGTTTAAAGAAAAAGTTGATGGACGAATGGACGATCGCCACGACATAAGCTCACTTGGCCTTTCAGGCCAGGTGAGCTAATTATTACTAAGAAAAAATAAATGAATTTTCCATTACAAAAATGCAAAGATTATACAGGTATCAGTAGTTAATTGAAACATTCTAACCCGAGCACACTGCTACAAATGATGTAGTTTCTTGAGACACGCACGCACACACACACACACACACACAACACACACACAACACACACAACACACACACACACACACTCTCTGTGTTACGGTCAGACAAAAGTAATATTTGACCATGACATGTATGATGTGGAATAGATGCATGCATATAACAACAAAAAGTTTAATTAAAATCACATAAGCCATTGATGAATTAAATGTTTATTGAAAAAGTTAACATTCTTCTAATTTTTTACTTAAATCCTTTAATGGTTAGGATGGGTCAAGAAAACTCAGTAAATGTCAATTTTCCAGCCAAGAGACTATTTTGGAAAATATATGACTGGAATAACGCTCATATAAATTTGAAACTGATACACCAGTAATCAGTGATAGTCAATAAAAAAGCAACCTCATTCCAAAAACATGAAAAAACTTGCATTAGCTAAGATCTGAATATTCCACAACTTGAATAGCGATTTTAAAACCACACCAGGGAGTGAATTAAAAATCATACTCTGTAATGCTGTTGATAATTGAGGAATCCCGTTTATCTATCAATCATATGATGTCATAATCAACAAAATGTCCTAAGAACAACAAGAAGCACTCCATATACCCTTGTATCTAGCGATGTGGATAAAAACATAACATTGTTAAGATGAAATCAAACAAGTAAATACGGATGCGAATGAAGTGTTACTCTTACCATCTTCATAGACAATGCATATCTTTTGTCCATCTGCATTCCACTTCATGCTACGAACAACCGACTTGTTTCTGTTATTAATCATCTCTTCATACCACGAACCTGAAAACATATCACACTCATTATCTTCCTATCACGAACCTGAAAACATATCACACTCATTATCTTCACACCACGAACCTGAAAACATATCACACTCATTATCATCATACCGTACCACGAACCTGAAAACATATCACACTCATTATCTTCCTACCATGAACCTGAAAACATATCACACTCATTATCTTCATACCACGAACCTGAAAACATATCACACTCATTATCTTCATACCACGAACCTGAAAACATATCACACTCATTATCTTCATACCGTACCACGAACCTGAAAACATATCACACTCATTATCTTCATACCACGAACATGAAAACATATCACACTCATTATCTTCATACCGTACCACGAACCTGAAAACATATCACACTCATTATCTTCATACCACGAACATGAAAACATATCACACTCATTATCTTCATACCGTACCACGAACCTGAAAACATATCACACTCATTATCTTCATACCGTACCACGAACCTGAAAACATATCACACTCATTATCTTCATACCGTACCACGAACCTGAAAACATATCACACTCATTATCTTCATACCGTACCACGAACCTGAAAACATATCACACTCATTATCTTCATACCACGAACATGAAAACATATCACACTCATTATCTTCATACCGTACCACGAACCTGAAAACATATCACACTCATTATCTTCATACCGTACCACGAACCTGAAAACATATCACACTCATTATCTTCATACCGTACCACGAACCTGAAAACATATCACACTCATTATCTTCATACCGTACCACGAACATGAAAACATATCACACTCATTATCTTCATACCGTACCACGAACCTGAAAACATATCACACTCATTATCTTCATACCACGAACATGAAAACATATCACACTCATTATCTTCATACCGTACCACGAACATGAAAACATATCACACTCATTATCTTCATACCACGAACATGAAAACATATCACACTCATTATCTTCATACCGTACCACGAACCTGAAAACATATCACACTCATTATCTTCATACCGTACCACGAACCTGAAAACATATCACACTCATTATCTTCATACCGTACCACGAACATGAAAACATATCACACTCATTATCTTCATACCACGAACATGAAAACATATCACACTCATTATCTTCATACCACGAACATGAAAACATATCACACTCATTATCTTCATACCACGAACATGAAAACATATCACACTCATTATCTTCATACCGTACCACGAACATGAAAACATATCACACTCATTATCTTCATACCACGAACATGAAAACATATCACACTCATTATCTTCATACCACGAACATGAAAACATATCACACTCATTAGACATTTTAAACGACTCAAAGCTACTTGCTTAACCCTTTAGCACTCAGCCAAAAACAGCTTCTAAAGTGACCATGAGAAATGTTGATTTGCAGACCAGGACAAGACTATGTTTGGAAATTTACCACTGGAATAGCTAGCTCGATAACTGAGCCAGTCATTCTGGTAGTAAATTTCCAAACATAGTCTTCTCTTCATCTGCAAATGGACATTTTCTATTATAAATTTGAAATTTTGTTGAACAAATTTGAGTGTCAACGGGTTAACTCACTTGAAATTTTTCATTCATATCGCATGAGCTTCATCAGCCACACTGATCTCTGGTGGAGTCTCTATGGTCCCAAACCACAGCAATTATCCTATGGGATCAGGAGAGTGTAATAAATTAGGGGCATTACAGTCCCTGGTCTCCGTTCATGGGTGACTTGCAGTTTGATCTGTGTGGCCTCGTGCAGCTTGTATTTCCCCTTGTGTTCTTTTCTTAATATTTTGCCGCTGTCCATACTTATCTGCTGCAAGTGTTCACCGCAATGTTCATATATTGCAGATGTGGCTCTGGTCTGGTGTTCTTTAACCATCAAATTTATTCAAGAAAATTTCAATTTTCCCATAGAAAATGTCCATTTGCATACCAAGAGAAGACAATTTTTTTAATTTACCACTGGAATGACTGGCTCGGTTATCGAGCCAGTCATTCCAGTGGTAAATTTAAAAAGTCTTCTCTTGGTATGCAAATGAAGGAAATTTCAATTTCCCTTTCTCTGGTATCTCTTGTTTGGTGGCCATGCAAACAAGAATGAGCTTCATGGCAAACGGGTACTCGGCTGTTGGGAGCCGGGTACCTGGTTCCAGGATCCGGTAAAGCTTACTACGGCTAGAGTCCTAGGGCCAGCTATCCAAGATAGCTTGTATCCGAAGTAATAGAATGGTGAGTATTGATCGAAGGAGAATGGACATTTCTCAAGACCACTGCAGAAGCTGTTTTTGGCTGATATGCGTGTTAAAGTGTTAACTCTCACCCCTAATGCTCTACCAGTCTCACCCACCTAGCTCTCATCATAGTTGTTACATGTAAACTGGTAGACCACTCCAAACATCTCTTTTTGCATTTTGTCTTGGACATGTTAGTCATGATTATAAGAAGTTCACAGGCTTGTGATACATGGGGCGCCTGCAGAACTAGTAGCAAACAATTTTTTGCCTTACTGAATGCTTTTCATTGTTCGTACTCAAGTTAGCATGTACACTCCCTGCCCTGAGTATACTCAAGTTTGCATTTATGCTCATCGCTCTGGGCTCACTCAAGTTAGCATGTACGTCCCTCTCTCTGTGCACACTCAGGTTAACATGTACACTCATTGCTCCATTGCCTGCTTAAGTTAGCATGTACACTCCCTGTTCTCTCCACACTCATGGTAACATTATGCTCATCGCTCTGTGCATACTCAAGTTAGTATGTACACTCCCTGCTCTGCTCGTACTTAAGTTAGCATGTATGCTTATCACTCTGTACGTAATCAAATTAGCATGTACACTCATCAATCTATGCGTGCTCAAGTTAGCATGTACACTCATCACTCTATGCGTACTCAAGCTAGCATGTACACTCACCACTCTATGCATGCTCAAGCTAGCATGTATACTCATCAGTCTGTGCGTACTCAAGTTAGCATGTACACTCATCACTCTGCGCAAGCTCAAGTTAGCATGTACACTCATCACTCTATGCATGCTCAAGTTAGCATGTACACTCATCACTCTGTGCATACTCAAGTTAGCATGTACACTCATCACTCTGTGCATACTCAAGTTAGCATGTACACTCATCACTCTGCGCATGCTCAAGCTAGCATGTACACTCATCACTCTGCGTGTGCTCAAGTTAGCATGTACACTCATCACTCTGCGCGTGCTCAAGTTACCATGTACACTCATCACTCTTTGCATACTCAAGTTAGCATGTACACTCATCACTCTGTGTATACTCAAGTTAGCATGTACACTCATCACTCTGTGTATAGTCAAGTTAGAATGTACACTCATCACTCTGTGTATACTCAAGTTAGCATGTACACTCATCACTCTGTGTATACTCAAGTTAGCATGTACACTCATCACTGTGCATACTCAAGTTAGCATGTACACTCATCACTCTGCGCGTGTTCAAGCTAGCATGTACACTCACCAGGCAGCGCATACTCAAGTTCAAGGACAGACCTACCCATTCACCAATTCGCTTTTGAGGATAATTTTCATGGTTGGCTAATACAATGTCAAAATAGGCTAATTCACTGGCTAATGATTTTACATCTATGTTGGTAGGTCAGTTCCTCTTAAACCATGATGACACATCTAATTCTATCCAATATTTTATTTCTTACAATACACGACCTGCCGGTCATCTGTTACTTGGTTATTGGCCTTAAGATCTAGCGGGATCATAAAGGATTAGATTGATAGGTTATTGGTCAGGCTAAGAAAGTCCAGGTATGGCTAATGAAATCCCAAAATAGGCTAATTCACGGTCGGTCCCTGCAAGTTAGCATGTACACTCATCACTCTGTGCATACTCAAGTTATCATGTACGCTCTCTGCTCTGCGCCTACACAAGTTAGCACGTACGTATATGCTACAGTTACCACTCCTTACAGTAGTGCATCCATGGTGGTTACTAGAGTTACCTATTTATATAGAGCATGCATACAATGACAAGTACATGTTGGAGTTACTTCCCCTTATATGGTATCTGTTTGTCACTAGAGTTACCTACCCTTATAGAGCATCCATACAATGATAAGTCCATGCTGGTCACTAGTGGTCAGTTTCTGATGGCTTTCATTCCATGTGACTACCTGCACTGAGCCGCTATGTCCATCCAGTGTCTGATTCATGGACAGGTTACTGGGAGCCGCCAGACCTTTCACAGCTCCTATTAGTGGTAGCATGATTTAAGTAAATTTATCAAATTTCTTTTTCACGAGTGAGATGACATACTTACCTCCCTAACACTCTTGATATACTAGTATATCGGCTCTAAATTCAATAATATTCAGAATTATAAAAAGTTAGGTGCCCCTAATGGGCAGGTGGAAGTACACAGTCATGCACATGACAAACACCACCCACTGCGCATGCGCACACAGGTACTTTCGTTACTAAATATTGGCTGACATAGAAGCAACTATTCAATAGCCAAAGGACCAGGCCTCCGTGGGGTGGCGAGGCCGGGATCCTGTTAGGGAGGTAAGTATGTCACCTCACTCGTGAAAAAGAAATTTGATAAATTTACTTATTTCACATCATGAGAACATACTTACCTCCCTAACACTCTTGATAAAAACCAGAATTTGAAAGTAAATTTTGGTGGGAGGGAGGCAAGGTCCTGAAAACCAGCACACCCTCGAAGAGACTAGGCTCTTTGAATTCTCAAGAGATTTAAAACATCTGAAATTGTGACTGAAGCCACAACCAGGAATAGAATTTTGCATCGGATAATCGACCGATGAAGAGAGATTGATCAAAAGGCAAATGCGCTCTTCCCCCTCTTTCTGAGGAAGGTTAGGAAAGAAAGCTGCTCTAAATGACTAGCATGTTCTCTAATACATAATGAACAGTATTACAAGACATTGGAAAAAGAAGAAAAGTGGTTCAAAAGGTTTATCACTCAAAACCTGCAGAACCAGAGAAAGACTCCATGACGGTGTCAGTGGAGGATTTCTTGGTCTGAGATTGCCCATACCTTTAATAAGAGTATTTAAAACACTTACTTCATCACTTCCCCTCTTTGCCAAGCAAGGAATAACAGTCATCAATGCTGATTTGTATCCAGCAATAGAATTAGGTTGAAGACTATAGGTATCATACAGGTGACAGAGAAAATCAGCTACTACCTGAGTAGATGCTTCCATCGGATTGATACATCTCTTTGAGCACCATTCTGCAAATCTGTTGATTTTATAATTATAAGCTCTGGAGGTTGACCCCCTCCTGGCTCGGGCCATGAAATTGGCTGCTTGCTCAGAAAAGCCCTCCTTAATCGCGGATTGTTTGACAACATCCATGCAGTCAATTGAAACATTGACGGATTGTTGTGAAGGGTCTTGCCCTGGAAGATAATATTGTCCATCAGTGGCAGAGGAACCGGATTGCAAACCAGAAGGTCCAGCAGATCCGTAAACCATGATCGGCTTGGCCAATTCGGGGCGATCAGAAGCACTTGGCATTCCTCTTGTCTGATCTTCTGAAGGATTCTTGGAATCAGGATTGTTGGAGGGTATGCGTATGCATACATTCCCTTCCAACTGATAGCTAACGCATCTATTGCGATAGCGCTTGGATCTGGAATCAGAGAAACGTACGTCGTCATCTTCGCATTCTTCTTCCTTGCGAACAAATCTATGTTGGGCTTTCCCCAATGATTGAACAGGTGATCCGCCACACATTGATTTAGTTGCCATTCCGTAGGCCGAATACTCATCCTTCGGCTCAATGAGTCTGCTAACAGATTCAGCCTTCCCGGAATATGAACTGCTTTCAAGGTGATCATATGATCCATGCACCAGCAAAGCAGCTTCCATGTCATCATACAGAGACTGGGTGACTTCGTTCTGCCCTGGCGGTTTATGTAACTCACTACTGTAGAGTTGTCTGAACGTATCATGACAAATTTTCCCTCCACTTCCTTTAGGAAGTGTTCCAGGCCTAGAACTACAGCCCGCAATTCTAGCATGTTGATATGTTCCTTTGACTGTTCCAGATTCCAAAGCCCTGATATAGTGGCTTCTTCCAGGCAAGCTCCCCAACCCTCCATCGATGCATCCGTAAACATCGTTACTTGAGGGTGGGGAGGGGTCAGCATGACCCCCCAGGAGATTTCCTCTCTCCATCCACCAATGAAGGTGATGAATGAGAGGGTCCAACACTTGAATGCACGAGTCCAGTGATCCTGAACTCTGCGTCCACTGAGTCATGAGAAACAGTTGAATCGGCCGCCTGCGTAAGGCCGCCTGAGGAATGACTGGTTCCATCGAAACCATCAGACCTAGCATTCTCAAGAAGACCCGTGCTAGAATATAATGACTGTTGCAAACCAACTGAATCCACGAGAGGCGACTTTCCACTCTCTCCTGGGACGGATAAACATATCCGATCTCCAGATCGAAGAACATACCCAGGTAAACAAACTTCTGGGATGGAGTCAGCTCTGATTTCTGAAAGTTGATTATCCAGCCTAAATCTGTGAGCGTTTCCAAAACTATCTCCAGATTTGCTGTCAAACTTTCTGGGTTGTGTGCTTTCAGCAACCAGTCGTCTATGTAAGTGTGAACAGCTATATTTCTCCTGCGGAGGTATGCCGTGATAGCAAGTACCACTCGAGTGAAGACCCTTGGAACCGTCGACATACCGAATGGAAGAACCTTGAATTCCCATTGGCGTCCCTGAAAAGCAAATCTCAGGAACTGACGAAAACTCCTTGCAATTGGAATGTGGAAATAAGCATCCTTGAGATCTATAGATGCTGTCCACATCCCCTTCTCTAACCCCAACAACACCGATCTTACTGTTTCCATTTTGAAAGTCGGTGTGTCTAAAAACTTGTTTAGAGATTTGAGGTTGAGAATTGGTCTCCACCCCCCGGTGTTCTTTGCCACAAGAAACACGGTTGAATAGAAGCCCGGGCAATCCTGCGCCGGTTGAATTGCTTCTTTTAGAATTAGATTTTATCTCCTCTTCTATGCTCAACCGCTTGTCTGGATCTCTTGGAATTTGAGTCCAGACTGGTACCAGAGACAAATGAACGGCGGACCTCTTATCCATTCTGGACTGTATCCGTGCGAAAGCCATTACAAGACTAAGCGGTCCTGAATTAACCGCGCCCACTTCTGAATGTGGAAAGTCAAACGACCTCCCACTGGTGCACCTAGGGTTGATGGGGTGCCCATAAATTTTAGAAGTGGGTGTGTTTCTGGTACGAGTGGCAACACCCGAGTGGTACTTGTGATAACCGGAAAAAAATTTCTTGCATCAGGCCCGGTTACCACGCGCGCCACGACTAGCGCCACGTACACCACGGTGCGCGGGCTGCTGTCTGGCTGCGCTAGAGGCGCCGGCTGTCGTACAACAGCACGCTGCTGCTGGCGTAGCCGACGCGGTCTCTGAAACCGGCCGGCCTGCGGGCCTCTGACACTGCCAGCACCGCCACGAGCGTACGGCTGTCGAGCAGCCGAGGGCTGAACACGCACGTGTTCTCTGCCCAGCACTTCAAACTGTGCACGCAGCGCCCTCTGGTTGTTCACCAAAGTCACTGTCTCCTGGAGGTGCCGACAACCTTCACCTCCAAAGAGTCCAGGGCCCGCCATCGGCGCTTGCAACAAGCGCGACTTGAACTCCTGAGATGGGCACAAATTGTCCAATGCAAAAGTGAGCCTCGTTCTCAGTGACTTGGTGACTGACCTAGTCAGACAGTCCAACGCCAGGTTGATGCCATCCTGGATGGCTCGTTGGACTGTCACGGGACTAGGCTGTTGCTGCACCAACGCTGCTACCACCCCCGATAGCAGCTGAGATATGCGACAGCGCACTGATCGCCGCTCGTGAGCTCTCCTCGGTGTCGCGCAAGGCGGCATTCGCCGAGCGCATAGCACCCGTGCACAACGCTCTCGTGTCAGCACGGGAACCCGGCCGCGTATCTTCCCCCAGAGCGGTGCGGTCGTCCGCGCTCGGTCTGGGTGCTAGGCCATATCGAGCATCCCGCGTACGGCAGAGACTGAAGGAAATGTCAATTTCCCTTTCTCCGAGATCTAACAATACTCACCATTCTGTTACTTCAGATATACAGCTGGCCTTGACAACGGCTCTAGGATTATAGACTTAGAAAGCTTTACTGACTCCTGGGAACCGGGTACTCGGCTCCCAACTGCCGAGTACCCGTTTACCATAGAGCTCATATTGTTTGCATAGCCACCAAACAAGAGAAAACTATGGCTTGCCTCCGTGGGGCTGGGAGGCTGGGTCCGTAACAGAATGGTGAGTATTGTTAGATCTCGGAGAAAGGGAAATTGACATTTCCTTCATTCTCCTTCGATCAATACTCACCATTCTGTTACTTCTGATATACACCAGATTTGATCAGTAACCTGGTGAGAAGGGGCAAGCCATAAATGCTAATTTTGCCCCTTGGAGAAAGATTTTAGACTTAAAACTTGACTAACGGAGACCTAAAAGGACCGTCAAGTTCACGGAACCGAATCACATTCGCATCACCGCACCCCCCCCCCCCCCCCTTTTTCCTCCTAAGAAAAGGGAGAGAACTCACGAACATGTATCTCGCCTGAAACACAAATATGCCAAGAGGGTTAACTGCTCCCTGCATATTCCATGTATTAGCCTGGGAATGAGCATGAATATATAAGATGAATGAACATGATACACATCCATAATACAAAAAACTCTCACTATTGAATTACCTTATGATAATTGGACTCCAGACGTACCGCCTCCAACCATTCACTGGTTCGGCCATCAGTGACACAATCTGGTTGTCATCCTCTCGCTTGACCATGCCTGCTTTAGGTTCTTTTCTTACCGAAGTGAAAAAAGGGTGAAGAGCAGTGTGGTCACTAACTATCGTTTCAAAACAGCTAAAGCGAGTGGATTGGCTGAGTGCCTGAGTCTGACACATCCCTCATATAGTAATCCGTAAATGAGGACTCACAGTGCCATTGTGCAACTGCCATGATGTCCTTTAACGGAACACCATTGTAAAGGGCGGTCGAGGCGGCTATTCCTCTGACGTCGTGTGCCCTTACGCCTTGCACCTGGTGCCCAGTCGCCATCTCGTGAGTAGTCTGAATGCATTCGACCACCCAACGAGAGATAGTATCCATGGATGCGGCGCCATAAGGCTTTTTATGGCAGATCCACAGATGTCTATCGTTCGACCGTAACGAGTCAGTCCGTTTCTTGTACTTAGTCAAAGAACGGACCGGGCACCAGACACTGGCATCACGATCAAACATAGTTAACTTCGGTATAATGATCGGTTTGCCGGGATATCTCAAAGATTGGTTCTTTGACATAAACCCTGCTCTTGGCAGAAGACGCAGACCTTCTCCAGAAACAATAAATCGGTCCGTCTCTGCCGAAAGCGCATGGATCTCACTGCGCCTTCTAGCTGAGGAAGCTGCCAATAGAAAGACCGCCTTTAGAGTCAAATGCTTTAGACTAGCCGAACGCAACGGTTCGAAAGGGTGCTTGGCCAGTACATTAAGCACTAAAGATAGACTCCAGGCTGGAATGACTACCGGTTGTCTCGGTCGGAGATTGCTCATTCCCTTCAACATCACATTTAACTGGGCCACCTCTGGACTATCCCTGTTGGCTAGACAAGGGATAACTGATGCCAAAGCTGACTTGTATCCAGCAACTGTGACGGGAGCTAGTCCTGAAAAGAACAGCTCACAGAGAAAGTCTGCTATTTGCTGAATAGTGGATTGAAAGGTATCAATACCCTTTTCTTCACACCAGTCTGCAAATCTGTTAACCTTGTTGTTATATGACTTGAAGTCAATTTGAACATTTCGGGACGCTCGTGCAGGAAGCGTCCCTTGGCCTGGGAGATTATGTTCGGAATCTCGGGCAACTGCACAGGATTTTCCACCAGCAGATCTAGTAGATCCGTGAACCACGCCCTGCTCGGCCAACACGGCGCTATTAGCAGGACCAGACACGGTTCCTCCCTGACCTTCACCAATACCTTCGGTAGAAGAATGGTGGGTGGGTACGCGTAAGCGTGCATCCCTCTCCAGCTTATCGCCAGAGGGTCTGTATCGACGGCATTTGGATCTGGAATCGGCGAGACATATGTCATGATTTGAGCATTTTCCTTTGTGGCGAACAGGTCCACGTTGGGTTTGCCCCAATGCTCGAAGATTCGTCGCAGAACCAGAGGGTTGAGGGACCATTCTGTTGGCAGAATTCTCTGTCTGCGAGACAAAGCATCCGCCAGAATGTTCAATCGGCCAGGAATATGAGCTGCTTTCAAAACAACCGAGTAATTCCTGCACCATTGAATCAAGTGCCACACCATGATACACAGAGTGGGCGACCTGGTCCCGCCTTGGCGATTTATATATGATACTACTGTCCAATTGTCCGACCGTATCAATATCACCTTGCCCCTGATCATCGGAAGGAACTCTTCCAACGCCAGTTCCACTGCCATCATTTCCAACAGATTGATATGCAGCTGACTCTCCGGGAGAGTCCATGTGCCCGAGACCTGGTGTTCTCCCAAGCAGGCACCCCACCCTTCCAGCGATGCATCCGTGTAGACGGACAGCTGGGGGTGGGGTAGGTGCAGCGAAACCCCTAATAGGAGATTCTGACGCTGTTTCCACCGTAGAAGATGCGATATTATCGGCTCCAAAACTGGCACCAGTTTTGACAGGGGTTCTGTTCTCTGTTTCCACAGAGACATCAGATACAACTGGATAGGTCTTCGCATTAGAGCAGCGAACGGGATCACTTGCTCCATGGAGACCATCATGCCCAGCATCAGAAACCGCCTCGCCTGAATGTGGTTTCCCACTCGAAAACTCCTGAGGATGGCTAACAGAGACACCACTCTGGGCTCTGACGGGTAAACCCTGCCCTCCTCGAGGTCGAATCGCATCCCCAAATAAACGAAATGTTGAGTGGGCGTCAACTCGGATTTCTCCTCGTTGACTATCCAGCCTAGATCTGAAAGTAACTTCAGAGTCAGAGCAGTATCCACGTTCAACCTGGCTGCCAAGTCTGCCTTGAGCAGCCAGTCATCTATGTAGGTGTGTAGCTCCACGTTCTCTTTTCTGAGAAACGCTGTCACCGCAAGGACCACTCTTGTGAAAACCCTCGGAGCTGTCGACAGGCCAAACGGGAGAACTGTAAACTCCCATACTTGATCCTGAAACGAAAATCTCAGAAACCTGTGCCAACTCCGATTCATAGAAACATTCCTTTCCTCAATCCCGCCATTACCGACCTCGGCATTTCCATCTGGAACCGAGGCGTATGGATAAACCAATTTAATGGCCTGAGATTGAGTATGGGTCTCCATCCCCCTGTGCTCTTGGGGACAAGGAACATGTTTGAATAGAAGCCTGGAGTGTTTCGGTTTGCTGGTTTTATTGCTCCCTTCAGAAGCAAACACGACACTTCCTTTTGAACGGCTTCTAACTTGTCTGGCTCCCTTGGTATGGGTGTCCAGACAGGTGCCAAAGACAGATTTTGTGGTGGAAAGTCCCACCACTCCGGCATGTAACCCTGGGATAACCATCCCAGGACCAGACTGTCTGACGTCACACCTCGGCAGGCCTCGACGAACGCATGAGCCTTCCACCCACCATAGACGCCTCGACGTCTAACGGGGTTGTCCGGCTCGCAGTCCGCCCCCCCCCCCCCCCTCTTGCTTAACGAGAGAGAGAGAACCATTTCGTTCTAGGCACGACGGGTATAACTGGCACCGCTGTTCCTGTCGCACAGGCGCGGTCCAGGCGGATATGAAGGGAGCTTTCGTACCCACAGGTACGCTTCGGCCCCTTCTGTCCGCCCTTTGAGGCCTTACCCTTACCCTTCCCCTTGTCCTTCCCGCCTCTAGGGCGGTCAGGAGCAACATTGGGGAGGGTAGGCGCCTCTATAACCTTCCTGGGCTTCTTCGCCGGCGGCTCCGAAAACCCAGCTGAAGCAGAAGTCGCAACAGGCCTAGCTTTCGCCTTACCCTTATGCTTCTTCTGCTTCTTTGAAGGTTGTCCCGTTAGCGGTTTCCCCACAGCCCCTAGTGTGTGCGCTTGCCGCACTAGCTCTAGCTGTAGGTTTACCGCTAACCGATTCTGCGCGATACTGGCGGTATCCTCTAAGATGGCCCGCGCTTGGCCACCGAAGATGCTAGGCCCTGTCAGGGGCGTCCCAAGAAGACGCTCCCTGACTGCCGTAGCCGGACGCATATGGTCAATGACCATTTGCCTCCTGGATTTCGTCACTCGCGCTTGCACCCTTGCCAATGCGTCCATAGACAGCACCAGGCCGTCATTGACACATGAAAGCGCCACAGGTGGCACAGGGTGGCCTGCCCCCGCTTCAGCCCACACCGACTGAAGGAGACGATATGAGTGGTTGACAGCGCTCATAGCTGCCCTCACACCCTCATCGCATAGGGACAGGACTTCTTCCTGGTGTACCTGAGACTTGTCCACAAGTGCCGGACCGGGGCCACCCGCCACGGCACTCTGGACGCCCAGTACCCATCGGTCATCCTCAGTGACCGACGGGACTACACCATAGCTGTCGTATTCCCCCCGCGGAATACGACATCTTGCCCGCACCTCCCTGGAGGCCGCAGGGAGCTGACCCTTGGTCATAAGTTGTTTGCTATAAATAGCGTCCAACAAATCTATGAACCGTGGATCCAGTCCCACTGACTGGATCCGGGCCGCGGGCAAAATCCCCGTCCTGATCGACGCAACCGACGGACGGGGCGCATCTTCATCGGCCGTGGCCGAAACCACAGACGGGTCAACCCTGGCTAGCCAAGCCAGAGCATCTGACCAATCTACCTCCGATGAAGACACACCCGCAAACACGTCACACGTTGATGTGCTCACGGGCCTGCCAGCCACGGCCTCCCGGCAAGGAGCCACGGCTGACACGCCAGGCACTCCGGTACCACACGGTTCCGCCGCCACCTCATGAAACACTCCGGTCCATGGGGTAGGTCCGCACGGAAAACCGTACGGACCCGTAGCAGTCGCGGAACCATAGCCGGACACGGGCGCCAACGGCACCCCACGTCCGACTGCCAGACCAGGCGAGATAGGTGAGTACCACGCCTGGCCCGGCACACCCATTCCCGTAACGGCTGGTGCCAAACCAAGCCGCACGGAACCGGTGCACGGTACCAGATTGGCCTCAGCCACAGGCGGAGCCGCTGACCTGGCTTGCGCCAAACCAGACAAATGGAGGCCGGTTCCGTCCAGGATGGAATCAACCTCCATATTCTCCACCTGCGGCTTCACGGGCAGCAACCTCTCCTCCTCGGCCTCCTCGTCTTCAGACTCCGAAGCGTCATCACTAGACGAGTCAACCGTGGAACCGTCCTGGCGGACGGCTCCCACACCTGACGGACCGGCCACCACTACTGGACCACCCGGAGGTGGCCGCAGAGAAACAGAACCCGTCTGGCCGAAGCCAGACGGGACTGCCAGGGGGCCGTACGAGACGGCCCCCTCGGTAACCAGTCCAGAATCCTGTCCGAGGACAGGATCCGTACCAGGCATGGGGAGAAACTGCCCCCCAACCTTTGGTAGCAGGGACGACACCAGCGTGGGCAGAACGCTATGCAGAAAACCCTGCATAGCCGGACCAAACCACGCCGGCGGTGCCATCTCCGCCACCTCCAGCTGGGGATGTGGAGCACCCCCACCGGCCGAACCGGGCGCTCCACGATTTACTCTCGGACCGCCTGACCCCGCGTCAGACCCAGCCAAGTCCTTCTGGGCAAGGAACTTAACCATCATCTCAACGGACCACACTGCACAAACATTACACCTATGATCAATATTACAAAGGGAACACCTAAAACAGACATGGTCCTTGAACACGACACGGACAAACTTATGGCATTCGTCACATGATGGCGGGGCTGGCTTGGCCTATAACATAAGCACAAACCTACAATAAACAAGCGGAACGAGACCCGGATGGAAGGCAGACAATTAATTTTCAAATAATTTGACTCATAAATTAACTGTAACCCTCCCGCACCCCACCCCGCCACGTTACAACAACAATCGCATTGATTATGACGACAAGAACGAGGCGGGCATTAAACACACCCATAATATATCCTCCAGGATGTGTAACGGCTCCAGGAATCATATCGCATAGCATTCGGGGTATATTTACTAATCAATATAAATTATACTCCTAACGAAAGCAGCACGATATGTGAAGAAAACAACAAAATGTATAACAAACTGCTGTATCACACGGTAAAACCGCAGACAACGCATCTACTCAAGAATTTTGAAACCACCGATCATTGCAAACCGATCGTGATCGCACGTAAACTTGATCATTCTAAAGTTTCCGGTACCATTTTTAGTACGCAGCACCCAGAACAAGATGCGCGAATTAATGAAAAATTTCTTCTTCACATAAACATCCGAGCGACCGGGTGTGACGTCACCCGCTCGGATCCTACGGAGAACGACGTCAGCCGATATTCGTGTTAGAAATACTGTAGCATAACACCTATTTTCATATCTGCCGATCGCCTGTTGGGGGTTAAAGAAGGCGATCGCCTGGCATATATCGTCCCAGATTCTATGGGGTCAGAAATTGGAACATGCGACACAGCGAAATTTAGAGACCTAAGTCTTTTAACTATGGATAATAAAGAACGATACAACCTGGTTATCTTCGGCGGTATTCTCCATAGTATCCTTTAGTTAATCCTTTCACGAACACACAAACTATCACTACAGATTAAAGACTTAGATTTTCTTTCACAAAAAAACACTAAAATCCTCAATGCAGAAAGCATGTATTGCTCTTGTTGCTATGCAAACAAGAATGAGCTCTATGGTAAACGGGTACTCGGCAGTTGGGAGCCGAGTACCCGGTTCCCAGGAGTCGGTAAAGCTTTCTAAGTCTATAATCCTAGAGCCGCTGTCAAGGCCAGCTGTATATCGGAAGTAACAGAATGGTGAGTATTGATCGAAGGAGAAAGAGCCGAGCTGGCCAACGGCTTCGCCTGTAACCATGCCCGATTGTTACCGGCGGCCGTCTCGTCCACGGCGAGCTCTGGTTTTACAGCGAGGAGCCACGCACACGCCTCTGACCAGTCTTCATCCATGGCTACCTGCGAATTGACGACGAGCAGCGGGCCCTCGTCATCCTCAATGGCATTCGCAGGTATGGCCGAGTAGGAGGAGGCTATAGACGAACCTGGCTGCCCAGGGAATGTATACGGGCCCGCGAGGGCTGGCATAGCATTCTCCATAGGCAAACCAGGCATCAAGGCCGCGCTTGTGTGAGGGGGTTCATACACACCAGAGCGGCCCGGAACGTCCGTATGAGATTCCACGTCCAACCGTGGAATCTTATACGGCCGGCCGTCTGCTCCAAGGCGGGCCACAGGCTGAACAATGAAACCTGCTCCCGAGGGGACAGTGCCATAGGTGCGAGCGTTCACGCTCCCCCAAGAGAGGAGTGTAGACATTCACATCCATGTCTTCATGGTCAACATGTGGACCGAGCAGGTAGTCATCATCTTCCTGGTCAGGAAAGTTAGACTCTGTAAAACTAATCCAGAATGACCAGGAGACTGCTCGAAGGCAGATGATGAGTTTACTCCGCGAGTGATCGTGGTCAGGCCCGCTGGTCAGGTCCCGCCTGATGCTTCTCTCGCCGCTGGCACCCCAGGCGATGCGAACATCAAGCCTGGGTCCAAGACGGCCGCCCCTGGATCACTAAACACTTTGTCCGAGCTAATAGGCCATGATCCAGGGACGGGGGCTACCTGCACTGAGGTCGATGCGCAGGAAGTTGAAACACCTGTGCCAGGCAACATGCCGCGAAGCATGTCAGGCATGACGTCTTTCAAAGTCCTGCGCATCTCACTCACTAACTCAACCTTGAAGGCCTCGAGCCCACCCTTCTCAGAGGCCTTCTTCTTACCCTCCTTCTTCCCCTCTTCCGCCATCATCTTCGCCTGCAAAGAGAAGAATTCAGAGGTTAGATCCAACCCCTCCCCACACTCTTTACAAATAACACATTTGTTAGACAGCCTACAAGCTGAACACAGATGGCAAGGGTGGGGGAAGAATCTAGCTTTCATGGACTTCGGACAGGATGGACACTTCTGAAAAGGAGGGATACGAAGACAATGAGTATGATAGTTTCAAAGCCTTGTTAAAGGACTATTTAGTAGAAACCAAAACAAACTTGAGAGAAGACATCCACTTTTATGACCACCCTGATGGGACAGGTGACTTCTCTAGTTAATAAAACACCAAATACAACCAGAACCCCAAATTAAGAGAGAGAGAGAGAGAGAAAGATTATGACTATCTAGATATCTCTCCACACTCCTAATAAACAGGGAGATGAACACATCACAGCCTTCTCTAAACTAAGATTATGACATCAAGGAAAGAGAAACTCTGGTTGATTCTGACATCAAACCTCCATGCAAAAGCTCCTTCAAGGAGAGGGGACGTTAGAAAAAATGCAAGCAATATCTAGATCTTACAGACATTCTCAGCTCCCGAATAATATACAGGGTTTGTACACCTTACAGTATTTGAAATTCCATGACTTTCCATGACTAAAATTAAGAAATTCCATGACCTCCAAGAATCAATAGCTAGGTCAAAGACAGTAAAATTTGTTTCAAAATGTTCAACAGCATATAGTGAATCATATGGAATTCACTTTATCTAGGGCAAAGGGTCAACATGTGAGAATATCCGGTACATTTTTAATAAAATCTGAGGTTTTCACATAAAAAATTGATGAATAAAAATTCTGAATGGAAGTTCTAGAGCCTATGATCATACATGTAGTATCCTTTCAGCCTAACATGGTTGAAATCGGTCAAAATGGTAAGAAGCAATATGGCCATTTCTAGTAAAGATTTTGACCCCAAAAATTGTCACCCTTTAACACTCATATCAGCCAAAGCCGGCTTCTGGCACGCGTGGTCTTGAGAGATGTCCATTTGCAGACCAAGAGAAGACTATTGTTGAACATTTTTTATAAAATAGTCTTCACTTGGCCTGCAAATTGACATTTTTTTTTTAATTAAAAAACATTTTGAACAAATTTAAGGCTTAGAGCCGAGGCTTCTATTTGGACAAGGTGTTCAAGAACAAATTTAAATCCAATCCCTAAAATTGTTACTTTCGCAAATATGTTGCGCACTAATAGATAACACGCATGGGGAAATTTGACAAAATATGAGCCAAAAAAGCCTTATACATGTATATAACACGCAATCAGAGTTTAGAAATATTGCAAAACATATTTTTAAGACGAACGAAAATTGGTAACTTTACCGCTAGATTCAAAATAATAATAATCCTTTATCGGCCAAATATCTTGTTATTCTTTTAATATTACCAAGTTTATTTCATACTTTAACCATAATAGAACGCATAAAACCATCTTTGAGCAAGAAATACGTTCAATATACAGGGGAATCTCCATACACTAGCGAGACCGAGATATCGCCGCCATCTAATTATCATAATGTAATCAGTTCGGCCGGGACGAAATCGCCCAAATGAACAAAAATCTTGCCACTAAATATACTGCCGAATGCATACGCTGAGTAGGAAATAGTGAATTTATTGCTCAAATTGTTTTAAAAACATTCTCTTCTGTACATATTTATTATTAATTTGGGATATTCGCATTCGCGGCTTTACAAAACCCGTTTTTATTTGGGAGGCCTCCTTCCAGTCCAGATATAGTTTCAGTGGAATGTCTCCAATCACAAAAGAGTTTAATATGGCTTACCAACATAAGAAGGGATTTAACCTCATTTTATTTCTTACGTTGTTTTGGGTCATTTTATTTTGGTTGGACATATGACTTTGATAATGAATGAAATCATGTGATCGCCGTGATAAAGATATGGAAATGTGTATTTCCGAGCTTTATTTCCCCATTTCACATTTGTATGCCATCAGATTTTATTTTTATTTAGGGAGATTATCATTTTCCATGACTTTTCCATGACTTTTATCAAATTGACAAATTTCCATGACTTTTCCAGGTCTGGAATTTAGATTTTCAAATTCCATGACTTTCCAGGATTTCCATGACCGATGTGAACCCTGAATATAATATTAAATTATATATACTCGAGAACCCATGCACACGCAAGAGAAAATATAGTGCAATAGCAAAAGGCAGCAGAAAATTGTAATTATTTTCAAATAATTATGCGCCATAATTTAATAACTCCCTTAGCGCGAGCACAGGCAACCATCCTCTTGTGCAGGAAAACACACGTCCCTCCATCCGCCGAGACTCCTCTTCCAGAAGAACTGATGAGGGGGATGGGACAAAAGGAAGGAGATATTTTATTTATTAATTTATTATATCTCCAACCCGTAGACATATCACGATGATAAGTCACCCTGGGACGTGAACAACCTTCTAGAGAAGACCAGGCATCCTTGTTTAATCACAAGACAAACCTGTAAGCATAAAACACAAGAGATTAATAGCCCTAGACGCTGGGAAAAAATTTACAGGGATTCCCAGCGCCTGAAAACGCGGTACCACCGAAACGGCCGCGACGAAAACCGGTAACACACAAAAGTTACAGGTCTTAAATAAAAGCCCGGAACAATGTCACCTTGGATGATGACGAGGAGGACTCCTCCAATAGTCTAGCATCAGCCATGATTGATAGGGATGTATTTAGATCTATGTAGAATTCAGAAAAGAGCCTGTGAAGATTTTCACATGTTGCTTCTCAGCCAATATATTAGAAAACGGAAGTACCGGTGTGCGCATGCGCAGTGGGTGGTGTTTGTCAGGTGCATGACTGTGTACTTCCACCTGCCCATTAGGGGCACCTAACTTTTTATAATTCTGAATATTATTGAATTGAGAGCCGATATACTAGTATATCAAGAGTGTTAGGGAGGTAAGTATGTTCTCATGATGTGAAAATAATCACAGCACAGGTCAGAAATAACTTAAGATGATGGAAGAAATGTTCTGTTGAATATTTTAAACATAATTGGATTGGAAGACATGTTTATGGAGGAAATCAATTTTAGCTACGCCCCACCCACACTTCACGTGTGTTGGGATCAATCGATCCCTGAACTCCCTGACTATTAAATTCCAGAAAACTATACAGGTAAGCTGTTGAATAGTTTGAAACTAATTTGACTGGGTGGTGTTGCTGCTTATGTTTATTAAATAATATAGCCATATAAGTCGTACAACAACGCTTAGTGTGTCATCAATTAAGCATTCATGATGAACTTAGCTACGTCATTCATGATGTAATTGATTATGACATCATCCTACACGTCACATATGATTGAAGGATAAACTGGATAGGACCATTGGATTGGAAGACATGTTTTCCAATCCAGCTTTGTTCAAAATATAGATTTTATTTTGTTTTGGAAACATTCTTAAGTAATTTCTCCGAGTTGTTAACAGCACTAGTTATATTTAAGATCACAGAAAAATATTAATTTTCTTAAAAGAGAACACAAACGAAGAGCGGTCAAAGAGCGCCAAATGATGCTTTTCTATAATTGAAATAAAATTAAATCTATTATTCGCATATTTTGGAATTCGTAATAGGGAAATTTTGACACGGAGTTATTTTCTTCAATTTCCGCTGAGAACTAATGAGTGGCGTCATTGCGTGAATGATTGTTGTTGTATGACGTCATTGCGCAGATAATATTTTGGTGTTTATCACTGATAACTCACAACAGAGCATCATTTAAATACATATTAATGAGATGCATGAGCGTGAATATTAGTGTTTGTTAAACTAGAATTTGATGTATGTTGGTCTCCAGCTTCATATAGCTGCATTAGACACCAGTTTCGTCTATTCTGAAAACATGTGTTGCATAATCTGAATCCACGTGGCTGCCGATTCATGCGATGATGTCATACCGTGAATTTTATGGCGTGTCAAGATTCATGTCTTTAGCCGACATCTCTACAGTGAAAGAAATAGTGAAAATTTGCTAAATTATTTTTAATTCATAAAATGTGATAAAAAACGTTTATTTTCAGCAGTTTTTATTGAAATCTAACCCTCGTTTGTGCTCACCTTTAAGCTAACCCTTTAATGGCAACTCAGATAAAATAGGATTATGAGAAATGGCAATTTAAAGGCCAAGAGAAGACCTGAAAATTAACCAATAATTGCTCAATTAAAAAAGTAGTCATTCAAGTGGTAAATTTGCAAAAATAGCTTTCTCTGGACCCGCAAATTTAAGGACATTCACACACTAAATTTTTTAACTTTCTTGACTAATGTTGAGCAGTAAAGGGTTAATACAACTCAGTAAATATGCTAAATATCTTATAGTACCGCATGATACACATAATTATCTGAGTACCTATCTCCATTGCTTCTGAGATCGTTAATGTCACATGTGTAACAAAACACGTTGAATACATACTTTAATAGAAGGGCCATTTCTAGCTAAGCTCTAACCATATGTTGAGCGTCTTGGGATCGATTTATTTACTTTGAACTCTGAATTACCAGATTCCCAAATTTAAGGTAAGATGTTGAATATTTTGAAACTAATTTGACTGGATGCTGAATGTTTATTAAATAGTAAATCCATCACAGATATACACTCCAGACATATTGAAAGAATTTGCTATCTTAATGATGGAGTATAACCATTCTCTGTCAATTCGCCTTTCCAGAGTATCCACCCATCATCTGACCTCGTATGATGTCATAATCAGACCAGCGCGTGTATGATGACGTCACAATCATTACGTCACAGAGTTCCATATAGACCGTCACCAAATCTCAAATACTCCAACACGTTGTATGAACTGTATGTCTTTGTAATTCTTTGCTATTTAATAAACATGCTATTCAATATTTTGAAACTAATTTGACTGAGCGCTGTTGCTGCCTAGCACCCAGTCAAATTAGTTTCAAAATATTCAACAGCTTACCTGTGTATTTTTTTTTGGAAATTAAGTCAGTGTTCAGAGATCGATCGATCCCAACACAAGCGAGGTGTGGGTGGAACTTGGCTGGAGATTGGTGGGGTATGGCTAAAACAGGAAAGGCCCATTACGCTTGTGACATGAGCTTACATGCGACGTAATTGATTATGATCTTATATGCTTGAGTGACATCATATCCATTCAAGCATAAAATAATGACATTCTGTTTGAAAATGATTTTTTTCCAAGACATTAGACAATCCAAACAATAGGAAGTGCTGTAAATACCCACTAAAACAACAATAAAATGTGCTAGTGAGAGGGATCGCTGCACCTAATATAAATCTGCGCATTGACGGTTTTTGCTACTATTTCCAAAACAAAGTGTAGTATTGAATATTTTGGACAAAATATCACTAATCTGATTGGAAGACCTTGGTATTAAGTTCAAAACATTTCTTACGCTGTGTTCAAAATAGAACTGACATGTTTCTGTTTTTGTTTTGGAAACATCCTAACTTATGTATGAGCTGTACTGTAAAACGCTGTCTATAGCTAAATGCATCTAGATAAATCTGTTGTTTGAATGCAGCAATGTTTGTGTCGTACCAGATTGAGCAGCGTCCAGTTTGAGCACTTTAAGCAGGCCCTCCTCCCCACCACATGTGATGTAACCCTGGTCCTTGTTCCACGAAACACAGCATAATCTCACACCATTAGGGATAGCAATCTGAAACACATAATCTCCCACCATTAGGGATAGCAATCTGAAACACATAATCTCACACCACTGGCCGATTGGGGATAGCAATCTGAAACACATAATCTTACACCATTAGGGATAGCAATCTGAAACACATAATCTCACACCACTGGCCGACTGGGGATAGCAATCTGAAACCCATAATCTCACACCACTGGCTGATTTGGGATAGCAATTTGATACCACATCTCACATAATTAGAGAAAGCAGTCTGAAACCCATCTACTCAACCCACCCCTGTAACAGATAATAAGATACAAATAAATATAAAATATCATTGAATATGATCATTGAAATGAATCCAGCCTTGCGTTCCATAGGGAAAACACAAAACATTCTCCTAAAATACCTCTGCAGAAAACCTGTTTCTCCAACAAAGCAGACAATTGACACTATCTTTACACCTCCTATCATATGGAATATAAGGATGTTATCATGTTATTATTATGCCACACTGACACAGGGAGGCCTCATACGCCGTAACGATGACAATTACTTTTTATATTTGTATTGCATATGTTACCTTTTTGCTTAAATACACAAACATTTTTGCGACGATTGCTATTTGCGGGCATCAAACTTATTTTCGGTAAGTCAGTTTTGTTTTGTTTTGTGAACAATATAATAACAACACGAAAACTGGTGTCCTTAAAATTTCGTCTGCATAAAATTGTGAAAATATTTGAGCAACGATAAAACGCGGAACGGTATAGCGCGCGGAACTGTGGAACGGTCAACTACTTACTTACTTAGCGTTACTTAGCGTTGCTTCTGGTACAGGTCCTAAAGGTCCTCTTCACCAGACTCCTCATTTCCGCTCCGTCTTTCTAGACTTCATCCAGTTTTGATGGGTGCTTTAAAGTTACCGTATAAGACCTCCTGATTTTTCCAGTATTTGTCTAATCTGTTCTTGAATGAGTTTAATGTTGGTGCGGTTACAACTGCTTCAGGTCATTCCATATTTTGGCTACTCGCACTGTGAAGTAATGTTGTCTTTTCGTCGTTGTGCACCAGAGGACTTAGCTCACTTTCTCTTTCGGTGCAAAAATGTCTACCCAAACGCAGTCTGCTATAAGAGATATATGGAAAGCTTCCTCCAATCAACACTTAGTGAACAGCAGCTTCTAACACTGACCCTCGATTCTCAGAACCTAAATCCACTAACAACCCCTGAAGGAAGTACCTACAACATCAGTACATCAATTTCGGAAACGATAGAAGTAATGTCTCGCTGGCTCTGTTACAGAGCCCATCACTACAGAGCCCGTGAACTTAACTACCTCCACAAAAGACGAAAATAGTCATTGCAGAGTAGTGTGAATATAGATGTACAAATGAACTCTTATGCTAAATCTACTAACAGAACTGTGCATAGCAAAAGCAAAAACTACTAATTTTGGTGTCGGTGCGGCTAACCAGTTTAGCATCACCCTGATAACCAGGGAGACCACATCATAGTTGAAGTTGAAGTTGAAGTTGATGTACCTTTGAGGATATATCTTCAAAGAGTTTCCTCGAATACTTTGCCTTTCTGTGACCTCGCTCCACAATTTTACAAAATCACAGGCCTCTTTATCATATCCTCCGTGAAGAATTTTGTACATTTCTATTACATCCCCTCTCACTCTCCTGTACGATAACGTTGGTAGATTGAGTCGTCTTAGTCTCTCAGGGTATGTTAGATCCTTCATTCCTGGAAGTTGCTTTGTGGCTCTACATTCAACTCCTTCGATTTGTTCTACATGTTTAGCTTTTTGTGGTGCCCATATGGGGCTTGCAAAATCCATATGTGTTTGCATTAGGCTTGGCTTTTTTCACTTTTTCACAGATGTGTTGTTCTAACATGAGATCGGCCTCTTGATTCCTCCCTAACGACTACACATTGCTCTGCAACATTGAAAATCACAGCAGAATATTATGTTATAGGGTAACATATAGGTAACACAGGGATAATAATAATAAAACACACACTTATATAGGCGGCCGAAAACGGGCTGCCAAAAATGTACTCCAATCTGCCGAAAATGGTTGGCTGCCGAAATGTATATACGCCCCATCCACTACACTATATACGGATAATAGCAGAAATTGAAAGTAAAGCCAATTAAGATCAATAGGAAACAATACCGAAAGATCTACATGTACAATCAGGCAAATTGGGAGCAAATAAGACACGATCTCTCCAAATTGGGAAAAAACTTCTACACACGCCTACCAACCAAAAAATCAGTCGAAGAAAAATTGACCTTTTTCAAATCTGGCCTTATCAAGATAGCTGACAGCAACATACCAGCAAAGCTTGTGAAAGGCAATAAATATCAACTTCCCTGGATCACCACAAAACCCAATGACTAATCCATCAATGTTATCGGGCCCACGCAAAAGCCAAGAAAACTAGAGCTGAGCGGGAGTTGCTGCAGGGGCATGCGAAAATCTTCACAAAAATCGCTACAAGCCGACTATTGGAAACACATTGGAAACCTGCTCGACCATGCAGCTGATCCTAACCAAAGAAAACTATATCAGTACATAAAAGCTAAACGCCAGTAATCTTGTGGAGTATCAACACTTAAAGCCAATGGAACGGTTGCTGTCAATGCCAAACAAAAAGCATCAATCCTAAATGACCAATTCCCCTCAGTTTTTACTAAGGAATATCTATGCACAATACCAGACAAAGGCTCTTCACCATTCCCGAATATGACAATCATTGAGATCACCAGAAATGGAGTAGAGAAGCTCTTACATCAGCCTAACACTAAGAAAGCTACAGTCTCCAACAAGGTATCAGCTAGACTGCTTAAAGACACAAGATCACAAATAAGCTGACTCTTAGCCTTTATTTTCCAGCAGTCCTTAGAACATGGAAAAGCACTCCAGGACTGGCAGAAGGCACAAGTTGTTCCTGTTTTCAAAAAAGGGGGCTGATCCAAATCAAGCAACTACGGACCTGTTAGCCTCACATGCATCTGTTGTAAGCTACTCAAACACATCGCTGTCTCAAGCATCCTGGACCACTGTGACAACCTGTACATTCTGACACCACTCCAGCACAGATTCAGGTGCAAGCACAGCCGTGAGGTGCAGTTATACATTACCACCACTGATATAGCTAGCGTCCTCGATGTGTCTGGCCAAGTCGACGCAGCCATTTTGGATTTCTCCAAAGTATTCGACAAAGTGTCCCACCAAAGGCTAGCCAGCAAACTCCAGTACTATGGTGTTAGAGGCCATACCATAAGTTGGATACAGGACTTTCATAGCGACAGAACCCAAAAAGTCATTGTTGATGGTGAAGAGTCAGATGAAGCCAATGTAATTTCTGGCATCCAGCAAGGAACTGTTCTTGGACCACTGCTGCTCCTCATCATCATCAATGACATTCCGGACAACATTAAATCCATGCTAAGACTGTTCGCCAATGACTGCCTCACGTACCACCACATACAGACACCAGACGACCATATTACTCTGCAGGAAGCCCTAAACCGCCTAGTTAATTGGTCCAAAGACTGGCAGATGTCTTTTAACACAGATAAATGCTACATACTGAGCTTCGCTAATATCAACAAGCGCATTAGCAACTATCAATACAAAATGGACAAAGTAATCAACAATAGAGCCAATCCATATCTAGGGGTTCAGTTACAAAACAATCTTAACTGGTCCGATCATGTGAACCAAATCTCCATCAAGAGTAGCCAAGCTCTAGGGTTTATCTCCCGAAACCTGAAATCCTGGCCGAAGGTCATCAAAGGCAGAGCTTACACCACGATGGTTCGACCTATTCTTGAATACAGTTGCCCAGTCTGGAATCCCCATCATGAAACACATTTAAACAAACTAGAGGCAGTCCAAAAAAGAGTAGCGCGATTCATTCTGAAATGACCACACAGACGAATGGATCCTGGAACCAGGACTGCCAGTGCCTCAAACATGGTGAAGGAACTCACATGGGACACACTGAAAAAAATACGTGAGCATTGCTCCCTGGTGTTATTATACAAAATTACAAACAGCCTGGTAGATGTGCCACATGAATTCCACCCTACTCCAGTATCCAAGAGGACCAGGGGGACCAGGGGTCACCAACATCGATACCTGCAGCCAAGAGCAAACAAAATGGTGTACAAACATAGCTTCCTGCTACGAACAATAACAATGTGGAATAGCCTGCCACAGGAAGTTGCCCTTGCTTCTGACATTGGCACCTTCAAGGCAGGACTAGAAGCCCACCACCAGTAAAGTGACAGCATGTCACTGTATATATGTAAATAGCCTACAACCATGATAACTGTATATATGACTCATTTTGGAAAGATCAAACTTCCTGATCTGCACATGCCACCAACCAACATATTGATTTGTATCCTGAAGAGGACGTTTCAATTATCCGGTAGTAGAAGTATACAATAATTGTATATAGTGTAGTGGATGGTAATATATATGATGGTAATTTTTTGATTCGATAGGAGGCCCTGGCCACTGTGACTGTGGCATAGATTCCACAAGAGTTACAGAACAAGGAAGGGCATTCTCAACACTAGTCCTATCATCATCATCATCATCATCATCATCATATGCGTAAACACAGGATGGTACAATGGTATATATATATATATTTGTACCATATTGTCATGATTGTTCTAGAGTGTTCTACATATAAACGATCTTCATAATATTTTGTAATTATCTTTCATCTAGGATATTTATTGTAGCTACAGGGCCTTTAATATGGTACATTGTGAGTAGGGATGGGAGAGGAGGGGGGGGGGTGTGCTCAACAATGACACGGCAGTATTAGAGTGAGAAAGTTGTTGGTGTTGGTAAGACTTAGATAACTATTTTGTAGTAGAGTGCTGACATCTGATATGTCCACTGAGAAAAGGAATATCAGATGAAGAAATCTAATTGAGATCTGATAGGATCCATCTATTTTGGCGCATTTCGTGCATTTCAGTGTGGTTCAGTAACGTGGTTCAAATGGTCTTTCCTTGATGTCAATTTCTAGTTTGTTCTAGCCATTAGATTTAAGACTTTGACCATTGCCACTCTGATGTCAATATTCTATCTTTTGCTGTGCCATTAACAAAGAAACTGGTGCACATTTTCCAACAATTTGGTTGATGATCAGTCAGTCAATCAATCAATCAATCAATCAATCAATCAATCAATCAATCGTCATAGTGACAGACTTAAGCTTGAAGCAGCAGGCACCAAGTTTAAATTATTGAGTTTGTTAAGTTTAATTAGTTGTAGTAATAAGTTATCTCATTGAAATGTGTGTCTATTCTCGTTTTGAAAATATTTATGTTGTGGCTATCACAATGTTTTCAGGTAGCGAGTTCCAATGTGTGATTACTCATTGTGAGAAGAAATGTTTTCTAGTATTGTTGGGACAAAAATTAGTTTGAATCTTGACCTTGTGACCACGCGTTGTCATGTGTGCCATGTGATTATTAGTGAAGAATTGATCTGCGTCTATATTGTACATCCCGTGTATAATTTTGTATGGTTCAATCAGATCCCCACCCCTGAATCTTCTATATTTCATTGACAGGAGCCTAAGTGAGCTTAATCTATCTGTATAGCTTAGGTGTTTGATGGTAGGGATAGATATGTTTTGTTGCCCCATGCTGAACCCTTTCTATTGCTCTTGATTGCCTTAATAAGTGAGTCAACCAAACTGAGTTGCATTATTCTAGAATGGGCCTGATCAAAGACTTATAAAGTAAGATAAAATTGTTTTGATCCATGTGGGAGAATGTTCGCTTAATAATGGCTAGTGTACTGTTTGCTTTTGATACGGGTTTGTTAATGTGTGAATCAAAAGAAAGTTTGTTGTCAATTTAGATTCCTAGGTCCCATTCGATAACTGACTGAGAAATAGTTAGGTGTGTGTCAGTGTCAACCATGCAATACTGTATTTTTGGATTATTAGTACCAAAATGGATACGCTTTGTTTTGTCATGACTGAATGTAAGTTGCCAGGTTTGGGACCACTCACATTGTTTAAATTGGTTTGCATATTTGTGGTTAGTGAATTTCCTAGTATTTTTGTATCATCTGCGAACATTTTGTAAGTACATTTGACCAAGTTTGGTAAGTCATTTATGAAAATTGTAAACTATGACGTTGCTGTCTAAGGGACAGGTTTTCCGCCTACACTCATGGTTACACCCATACAAATCTTATAGATAGAAAGAGCATTGGCTAATCAGCTCTATACAATGCATTGAATTCAGCGTCCACCACATTGGTGCTCTCACTCACACTGACAACGAATGATAAAAAGTAATATAACTAAGCATATTAATCAGGCTGCAAAAGCTATATCTGCTGTATCAATGATGAAATGTCATTAAACCGAATAAGTAGATACATACATGTTACTTTAAAAAAACATTTTGTCTGCAAGTATGTGCCTTAAGATTGATTAAATGACAGAAAGTTGTTGCAACCATAAAACTGTTATAAACAGATCACTGATGTATCAAGAAGTTTGCCATGCCAATAATACTGTTGAAAACAAAAACTGCCACATATAGAAACAGTTGCACCACATTAAACAGTTGCTTCCTAGCCGATATAGCTATTGCGTCAATAAAGCTGTTGCTAAATTAGCCTATGAAGATATCCCATTCATAAAGTTCATGCAACCAGAAACCAGTTGCATCCACAACGTTGTTGCATTTAAAGCTGTTGCGAAAACAAAGCTGCTGAACTCAAAGATGTTGCAAATAGAACGCTGTTGCAGACAGAATGACGTTGCATTCGCAAAGATGTTGCAAATTCTCTGTGAGAAGGGACAGCAATAACAGCAACATCGGTCATAGCAAAATCAGTAACAACAATAGTAAAAACTGCAACAACATTGAGTTGAATGATGCTGAATATGACAAAGCCATGAGCAGTAGCAAATAGCAATTATCCCTCATGTAGCTTAATGTCAGCAATAAATCAGCACTATCTATCCTTTCTGGGCGTCATATCCATAAACTTGTCAAGACTGTTGTGATAATTTCAAGGCAAATTTCATTCCGAAGTCCAAGAGAATCCTGCTCCAAAAAGAATGCAAGACTACATGAAGTTGTTTTTAAAATATCTTGATTGAATGTTGCTGTTATTGTGAATAGCAACAACTTTCAGTCAAATTATTTTCATCACGATTCTTACTTTGCCTTGGAGAATTACCACAATAATCCTGTGAGAATCAGGATTGGTTTCAAGAGAACTAAATATATGAAATATCATATTTGTTTTGAAAACATTTTGATTGAAACTCTTCCTACCTTTAGTGAAAACAACTTTCAATCAAATTGTGTTAAAAATAATTAACCAGATTTTCGCAGTGAGTTAGAAACTCATCCTGTGTATTTGTGCAGAAGGAAACGAGCCATTGGCTCACTATCAAACGACAGCGAGGGGTGGGGGTGGTGGTGTTGTTTATTGACAAATTACTGATAACATACAGATGTTTGTGTAGTTGGTTTTTTTTAGCGGTTGTCATGTTGTATCTGTCCTTGTATCTGAACTATAAAGCATTTTTCGCAAAAAATTTGGTATTATTTAAACACACGCATTGTGACATGGATCATCTAGATTTGATTAAAGAATATCAAGTAGTTCTTATGCAGCAGGGGTTTAAATTAGGGTGATATGAGTTTTTCCTATTGTTCTCTATAGTGAAGAAATTACTTTTTGGGAGCACCAAGAGGTCGCCCAGTAAATGCAAAACTGGGTACAATGCTCTTTCTGGTTAATGTAGTAAGATTTCTATGGTTACACAATCATCATCATCATCATCATATCCACAGAACAGAAGTCTATGGCTTGATATTGTTCCGAATTTACGTAGATTCATCATTCTAGTCAGAGTTATGGATTATTTCCCTATAGTGATTGCCATATATTTTTTTGTGTCATCTGCAAATATTTTGCAGTGGCAGGTTAGTAGGTCTGATAGAACATTTATCTATATCAGAAAGATTATAGCTCCCAGGACAATTCATTGTGGCACGCCACTTGTCACTTCTATCCAGTCTGGTGTTGCATTATTGATCCTTACTCTTTGCCCTCTATTACATAGGTAGTTTCTTATCCATTTTACTAGATTGTCACCTATACCATAGCTTCTGAGTTTTCTTTGTAGTCGTTGGTGCGGTAGAGTATCGACTGCTTCTGATAAGTATATGTATACTGCATCGACAGGTTCGATTGAAACCAGTTTGGTTGCTATTTTTTCGAGGTACTCTAGTCGTTGAGTTTTACATGATCTATTAAGTCGGAATCCACTTGGTGAATATATTGGCTGTTTCCAGAAAGTCTACTATGTTGTCCATTATGAATGACTCTAGAACGTTACACAAGGTAGAGGTAAGACTGTAATTACGTGGGTCGTTTCTGGATCCTTTTCTGTGTATGTAGCATACATCTGACATTTTCCATATCTCAGGTATCTTCTTCCAGAGACTTGTTAAAATTATGCATAATGGTGCACTAATTTTCTGAGCAGCTTCCTTTAATATTCTCACTGGGATTTCATCAGGGCCATTGCTTTTATTGAATTTGTTTTCGATGGTGATCGGTGTTATTATTATGTCCTTTGATGCAATACCAGTGCTTCTGGTGCTAATGATTGGTGTAGAATGAAGATCTTCTGAAGATAACATACTTGATAAAAAGTTGTTGAAAATAATAGATTTTTTTAATCGTCTGTAGTTATAGTTCCGTTATCTGGGGTATGTAGCTTGCTAATTGATTCATGTAGGACATATTTACTCTTGACATAGTTCCATAAGCTTTAGGATTTCTCTTGCTTTGACTTGCTACTTTACATTCAAAAGTCTGTTTTGCTTTTCTGATGCATGCCATCGTTTTGTTTCTAGCAATTTTGTAAAACATGTAATCAGTGGTTTTCTTTGTTTTATTGTATCTTTTGCATGCCCGATTTTACATTTGAGTGATTGTGTTGTCGTATGGTCAAGACAGACGTGTTTCTTCTTACCATGTTGTTTTGACGTAGAAATGTACTGCTCCGTCATTGTGATCAGTTTTTGTGTAGTAAGTTCCAAGCTTCTGGTGCATTAAGTTCGTTAAGATGATTCTAGTCAGTCGTCCCTATTCTACAAGATCTTTAGCAACCCTCTCCTACTGCAGATAGATGAATCTGGACTTGGTGCACATATCAGTGACATGTCTGTTCCAGTTCCTACCACCGCTGATGATGTTACAGCGCTTGCATCATACGGTACTCCTGATTCACAAACTATCATTTCTCTGGTAGCTGCTATGCTTCAAGGAACAGATATACCATAGGCGTGGAGAAAACCAATGGCATTGTTCACAACAACAGCAATGCAAACATACAGGAATCATATATTGCTTCAACAATCATACAGTTAGCATAGTAAAAAATGCTATACATCTCAGCGTGATCCAAGGTTTGACAAAACCTCGTGCACGAGTGTCTACAATCTAGCATCAGTACTGCCAGAAAGACTGCGTACATGAATTTTGGTGCCAGATTCCATGGAAGAAACGGGCTGAATCCTGTAGTATCCTGCATGCTCTGGCTGATGTATATCCTACTGCGACTCATACATGGCATGGAAGTCTGGATGATCACTGAGAAGTAGAATATCTGCCAATCGAACGTGTTGCTAGAGAATTATTGCATCAGATTCTGTCTGGACCACATCAGTGTCAGCTCTTCACGAGACAAAGAAAGCTCCCTAAAAATCGCAAATATTTACCGGAACCTTGCGACTCCAGACAACCTATGGTAATCCAAATCAGTATGCCCGTAATGTGTCATGTCTGCTTTGTCATGCAGCAGCTGAGAATCGGGAGTATTTCCTACTACATTGCAAGGCATTTGATGAGACCCGTGCTCCACACCTTTTCAAACTGAGAGCAATCCTCCTTAAATCCGGCTTCGCAGATGTACCTAATGATCTACTGATCAGACACTGCTGGATCCTAGCCATCCTACGTGCCAGAAAAACCCACCTACTTGTGAAATTGAAAGTATATCCAGAGACTGGATATTTTATTCAAGTAGTAGGGGCGGAGTCAAAATGATACCACCTCCCTCAACTGGCAGCCGTTCAGCAATCTGTGGCCCCACCACCCTCTCAATCCCTGGGCATAGGGTTGTTGAGACATGTGGTTGGTGTATGCCTCTAGATGGAGATGGGAGCTATGCCCCCAGGGATTGAGAGGGCGGTGGGGGCCACCACGGATTGCCGAACGGCTGCCAGTTGAGGGAGGTAGTATCATTTTGACTCCGACCCTCCTACTAGGCAAAATGATACCACCACCCTCAATTGGCAGCCATTCGGCGATCCGTGGCCCCCACCGCCCTCTCAAGCCCTGGGGCATAGGAATTTGAGACATGTGATCGTGGTTGGTGTAGGCCTCTAGATGGAGATGGGACTGTGTAGGCTCAGACAAACACGTAGTCTCTGCCAGAGTCGCATCGGCATGATGGGACTCCCCCCCCCCTCTAGTGTCTTCCATCTGCCTTCACAATGCTCACATGGTAGGATGCTAAAGTGCTTAGCATTTGCACCACGGCAGACATTCCCAGGCTGCAGACTGGGGTTCAAATCCACTCAAAAGACTAAGTAAGACTAGGGCCTGGGTAGGACCACCGTGACCCCCCCCCCCCACAGTGCGGGGTCAAAGCACCACCAGCTGGCTAGAATAGCAACAGGTTAAGATAGGTAGGATAGGTAGGATAGGTACAAAAGAGATAGGTAGGATAGGTAGGATAGGAACAAAAGATAGGTAGGATATGTTACCCAAAAAAAATAATGAAATAAAAAAACCCAAAAACTGACAGATAGTAAAACCTCCTCAGGACCGACCAGAATAGAGAGAGGCCGGCCACTGGCCGGTATCCTGAGGAGGTTCTCCCGGACATGTGGGGTCCGCACGGGAGTTTTATATTCGCCACAGCCTTCCATGTTCGGGAGAACACCATCTAGAGGCATACACCAACCATGATCACCTGTCTCAAATTCCTATGCCCCAGGGATTGAGAGGGCGGTGGGGGGTGGGGGCCATAGTAGTAGGGTCAGGGTCAAAATGATACTACCTCCCTCAACTGGCAGCCGTTCGGCGATCCATGGAGGCCCCCACCGCACTCTCAATGCCTGGGGGCATAGCTCCCATCTCCATCTAGAGGCATACACCAGCCACATGTCTCAACAGCCCCATGGATTGAGAGGGCGGTGGGGGCCACGGATAGCTGAACGGCTGCCAGTTGAGGGAGGTGGTATCATTTTGACTCCGACCCTACTACTATTCATATATACTTCGACTGCTGAAGACCCGTGGGATCTATCCCTAATGCATTTTTTTCCTTCAGTGACCTTCAAAAGTACAATGGTGGGAACAATAGTCATCTCATCATATGCGCCTTCAAGAGGCGGAATGTGCATTTACAGGAAGAAGAAAAGGAAGAAGATTCAAGATTCAAGATTATTTATTTCATGCTTGATATACAATATACAGACATTACAATTGGGCAGTTCATCAAAGGCAGAGCCTATGAGTCGATGGACCCCCTACACACAAAACAAAACATTACAATATATAAGGTGATAGTTAATTATACAGACATCTGTGAGTAAACACAGAACACAGGACGGCACAGCATCTATCTTTTTGTACCATATTGTCATGATTGTTCTAGGCTTGCGTGATTACATAATTAAATCGAAAATCGTGATTATGTTTTAAATCGTGAATTTATATGATTAAAAATTAAATGATAGAATAATCGTGAAAATTTTCTATTGCATAAAACATTTCAAAACCTAACTTTTAATTACTTTTTAATGTGATCGGTAATAAAAAACATGATATTTTTCTTAGTGTATGCATGTCCATTTGCATGGCAAGACAAGACTATTTTTGAAAATGTATTACTGGAATGCCTGGCTCGATTTCTCCTGTCCTGCAAATGGACTTTTCTAAACACCATTGCAATTTTCGTCATTGATATTCTTTGTTGTTATGTCTTGGTAAGTTGTGTCCGCGCTGATTAACCGAGTAATCACGATTATTTTTTAATAGTCGATCGCGATCACTCAACGCAATAATCGCACAGGCCTAGATTGTTCCACATGTAGTGTATTCTACATATAAATGGTCTTTTAGATTGCAACTAGGATTTTTAATTGTAGATACAGGTTTTATTTTTAACACAGTGCAGTTGGGGGTGGGGGTTGGGTGGGGTCGGGAGGGGGGGGGGGGGGAGGAGGGGTGCTCAACAAAGTCACAGTAGTATTTGGGGTGAGAAGTTGTTGGTAGGTGTGACTTAGATATTTTATAGTAGAGTGTCGGATTGATAAAATGGGGAGTATTAGATCAGAATCTGAAATAAATAAAGGGCATTGACGCAGAATTGGGATAGCTAGGACGGCTGGGATTGACTCATACTTGCAGTAATCGCCCACTACAGGTACAGAGTAAATATGAGATCTGGCTGCTAGGTGAGAAAAATGTTTAGATTTGACACTTTCGACGCCTCTGCCCCGATCACTTAATTCCCCTTACTTATGTAATGGCTGGATATGTTAGGACTAGCCAGCCTGAAAGTTGCTGCTGCTTAGGTTGAAGCAGGTGCATCCAGTCTATCCAGTCCGAACAGATTCAGCATTGACCAGCTCCCATATCTTGGATTGAAGTTAATTTCTAGTGCTATGTAAAGCCTCCCCGCTACCCGACAACACCGGTTTTACTTATTAGATATGAGACTAATACACTCAACCATTTGGTTAGGTTAAACACATTCATTCAACCCATTACTCTTTTCACGCTGTATTCCACGACTATCAGCTACAATACAACTATTAGTAATCTGTTTGATATGCTGGGGCCACCCTGACCAGGAAAACTGTTTGTTCCAGTGGCAGAAGCAGTTGCTAGTCAAAGCAGCCCCAGCATTGGCAGACAAATATTATTTTATCAGGTCTTGAGGCTTATTTGGCTTTGCAGTGTTTAAAGGGTTAATCCGACACTTCGGCAGTTGCATTAATGGTGATTAGTGTATTGTGCATTAATGGTTTTTGGTGTATTGTGCATTATTACAGTGTGTCAGATACCATAGAGGGTTTATGTGGTCAGCGGTGTCGGAAATGTCAAATGATAACAGATGGGTGTCTAGACCACCAGTCTGGTTTATTGGCAAAGCTAAGCTCTGTCCCTGTAGTTTATGGATAGCTTAGTTTGTAACATGCAGATTGGATTCACCTGAGTTGAATTGGTGGTGGTGGTGGGTGGGTGGTGGTAATGATAGTAGTAGTAGTAGTAGTAGTAGTAGTAGTAGTGGTGGTGGTGGTGGTAGTAGTAGTAGTAGTAGTAGTAGTAGTAGTAGTAGTAGTAGTAGTAGTAGTAATAGTAGTAGTAGTAGTAGTAGTAGTAGTAGTAGTAGTAGTAGTAGTAGTAGTAGTAGTAGTAGTAGTAGTAGTAGTAGTAGTAGTAGTAGTAGTAGTAGTAGTAATAGTAGTAGCAGGTAGTAAATTGCTTTGTTATGTAAACTGAAGTTCTTTAGTTAGGGTTGATTATCATCGAGTCCTTACATTGGAAAGTTCAAATGTACTACACATCAGTACCCATCAATTATGGACTCCCTGACAATTTCGCCGTTTTGAATATTTTCTGGCCACTGCTGGTTTAGAAAAGAGTTTTATGCATTTTTTTAAAGGTTTTGGAGGTTTGTTAGTTTGCTCTTGTGTGCTGCAGTCAAGATAGCATTGCAGTAGGTGAGATGAGGGAGGACAAGTGTGCAGTACAGAGTCTTAACAGTGTCTGGTGTCATGTACGGCTTTAGTCTTTGGATAACACCTACACCCCTGGCCACTTTTGCCGTAACTATTTCAATTTGCTTAGCCCAGGTCAGATGTTTGTCCAAGCATACATGAAATTGAGCAAATGGTGCTTCTTCGATCTCCTTATTGTTAATGTAGATTTTTGGAATTTCATTTTTTTAGTTTCGTCATGTTTGTAAATAACATATAATTAGTCTTATCGACATTTAGTGATAGTTTATTTATTGAGAACCAATTTGTAATTTCTTCCATTTCTTTATTTACTTTTGCATATAACCTATCTATATTCTCATCGCAGCAAAAGGCATTGGTGTCATCAGCAAACAGTATTGGTGACAAGTGCTTACAGAGGTTTGGTAAATCATTCATATATAAAAGGAACAACAGGGGGCCAAGAACAGATCCCTGAGGAACACCACAAGTTAGTTTCCTGGTTTCAGAGCATGTTGCATTACATTGTACGCATTGAGTTCTTTCACTTAGATAGCTCTGGAACCAATCTAGTGCACAGCCTCTTATACCATAATAGGCAAGTTTATCTAATTCGATTTTATGTTTAATTGTGTCAAAAGCCTTCGAGAGGTCCAAAAAAATGCCTATTATGCTTTGCTTTTTTTCTAAGGATTCAATAATTTTTTCTGTCATTTCTACTATTGCAAGCATTGTTGAGTGTTTTTCACGGAATCCATATTGTGATTTATATAAAATTGATTTTCGATCCAAATAGTTTATCAGTATATTATATATTAAGCGTTCTAAGAGTTTTGAGAAAAGTGGAAGTATGGAGACGTGTCTGTAATTTGAAGTTAGTAGAATCCTTGGCTTTGTATATTGGTGTAACACGGTGTAACACGGGCTACTTTTAGTTTTGCTGTGATGCGTTGTGCTCCTTGCTTTAAGGATACCTTACACTAAGGATAGATTGCAGATGTGGCTGAGTGGAATAAGCATATCCTCTGCACATGTTTTAAAGATATGCCATTTAAAGCCATCGATGCCGACACAAGAAGGCGAAGATACCTCGTATCATAAGCAAGAAAAGGGCCTTGGATAACTGACAACCTTTGAGCTAAAATGAGAAATACGTGTGCAGTATTTAGCAAATTCAGAGAGACACAGGGATACAAAGAATATGCCAAATGTTGCAATCAGTTAAAGTGGGAGGTACGTAGAGCAAAGTGAGATTTTGAATGCGATGTAGCAAAGAAATCCAAAACCAACCATAAAGCTTTTTACAGCTGCGTCAAATCAAAATTTAAGACAACTTCGGGAATTGCAAACTGCAATGTGAGAGTGACACAATTACCAGATGCAATGAAGAGAAGGCAGAAGAATGTAACAATTAAGTTACAAGTGTATTTACTTGTGAAGACGCAATGCACATCTCAGCACTGCCCAATACAACAGCATCAGATAGATTGGATGAGATTGTGACAAAAGAGGATGATGTTGTAAAAAGACTGGACAACTTGTCAGTAACCAAAGCATAAGGAAATATGAACTTCACCCTAGGGTATTGAAAGAAGCTTGAAAAATCATCACGAGACCCTGACAACTTTTTAATAGATCCCTAAGAGAAGACTGGAAAATGGGCAGATAACCCCAATTTTCAAAACGGGATAAAGTCATTACCCAGCGACTACAGACCAGTCAGCTTAACATACGTGGTGCGCAAACAATGGAACTGTTTATAACAGATGTGCTGATGAAACACATGTCAAGCCACATCACCGATTGTCAGCATAGCTTTGTTAGCAGACGATCATGTGTTACCCGGCTCATATATTCCATTGACTTCTGCACCAAGACTGTAAATGAGCGCAAAGCAATGGATGTTATTTACCTTGAATTCGCCAAAGCATTCGACACTGTGCCCCACATGAGGTTACTAGGTAAACTAAAAAGCTATGGATTTGGTGGCGATGCTCTTGGGTGGATAGATGAATTCCTGAAAAATAGAAAGCAACGGGTATTGATCAACCATTCTTGCTCCAATTGGACATGGCTGTTCAGCGGAATACCTCAAGGCAGCATACTAGGCCATGCTTTATTCATGTGTTTCATCAATGACATGCTGCAAGCCATCCACAACATAGCAAAGATGTTCGCAGATGACACCAAGCTATTTGCACAAGTTAATGTATCGGAAGACTATGAACAGCTTCAGGCAGACCATGACAACTTGACAGATTGGGCAGATACTTGGCAAATGCGTTTTAATTCCTAGAAATGCAAAACCATGCATTTCGGATACTCGAACAACAACGCTCTGTACACGATGAATGAGAACTCTCAAACTGTCAGGTTTTAAGAAACAATGTGTGAAAAAGATCTCGGTGTCCTCCAGGCAATGTGTGAAAAAGATCTCGGTGTCCTCCAGGCAATGTGTGAAAAAGATCTCGGTGTATATATGGATAACTTGAAATTCAACCAGCATGTAGAAACGGTGGTAAACAAAGCAAACAGGATCCTCGGTATGATTTGGCAGTCCTCTTACTTGTCTAAATGCCATTGCTCTTGTCTTACTTCATAGAAGTTTAGTACAGCCCCCATCTCGAATACAGCAATGTTGTATGGTCCCATTTGTATAAGAAAGCCGTCCAGCTTCTTGAGAATATACAACGTTGTGCAACAAAACTTGTGCCTGGGTTGAAGTACAAGCCATATGAAGAGCAGCTCAGGGAGTTAATACTGCCGAACCTGATATACCGATGGCTCCATTGAGATATTATCGAAACATACAAGTATGTACAGAACACCTACGATGTCGATCAAAAGAAGCTGCTGCCACCTGGTGAAAGCAAACAAACTAGAGGCCACAGGTTCAAGCTTCTAAAGCAACGTTTCAACAGTGACACAAGAAGGCTTTTAAACATCTGCATGATTAACTACTGGAACAACTTATCAGAGTCAGTTGTATCTGTACCGACACTGAATGAACACCTTCAAGGGATTCTTAGACAAGTCCTGCTGCATTAAAACGTGTGAAACTGATTTCCCAATCGAGCCATGCCCGCTCATTTCGCATTAAGCTTTGAGCTGTACTGTATACTAGTAAGATTTCAATAATATTCCTTCCACAAATGGAGGATACACTAAGAGAACACCTAATCTCACAGTTTCCCTGGTGGGGAACAAACAGTATGCCCTCTCTCCCCATACACTGATATATATTCAAGTAAGATGTTAACTGATTACATCCATACATGAGACACTATCTGATGCCTGATGGCACAAAAGTTGCAAAGGTTCTCCAGTGTGAGACCAGTGTGCCATTTCTCTTCTAACATCTACACATATTCTAGTTAGATTTCAAATAATATTCTTCTAGAAAATGTTCAAGACAATCTTTGATAGTATCTAAATTTCACAGGTTCTCTTGAGGTGGAGCACCTGGAACAAGACCCCATTCTCACAACTGGATGGAGGCCCACACCCTTCTCAGACGCACTTCAGTATGTGCCCTTTTTATTGCTGCAGTCATCTCTTTAACAATTCCTGGATCCACCCATGTACCCATTCGCCAATGACACCAAAGCCGTTAGAACATTCACCACCGAAGACAATTCTACAGATCTACCTGAACCTGAAACCTGGCTTTATAAGAGCTTTGCCGACTATACAAAATTGCTTGGCAACCCTAACAATGACAACCTTCAAGACAAAATAAATAATGTATATAATTCGTCACAATCTTGGCAACAATATTTTAATTCAGACAACATGTAATACACTTTGATTCAAACAATTCTAAGGAGGGTACACATAGGCGAAGACCTCTCCTTCGATACCCATATTAATGCAACTGTATCAAAGGCTAACAGCAAAGTTGGGATAATTAACAGAACATTCAGTTACATAGATGAAACCACGCTTACCGTGTTATAGAAATCACTAGTCTGCCCAATATTAGAGTACTGTAACTGTATATAGTCTGTAGCTCCGGTGGCTCTGTGCCGTCCTGCCTCAGCATTTTCTATGTTTGACTTGTACCCGTGGTATGCGCCATCGTGACAATGGCGCTGGTTAACCGGACTCGGGGATGCGGGAGGCAGAGTGTGTGCTACCAATGGATACAGAAACTGGCCTCTAGGACTGGTGGAATGATCACGTTCCAGTGTGTTCGGGTGAGCATTCCTGCCAAAATTGAACACGACTATTTCGTCCCAGCAATTTGTTTGTCCTGTACGCTTTTGCATGATTCAGTTAATTTGATACAACCTTAAATAAGGGTCTAGAGTACAGTGAGTCGAGAGCTGGCTAGATTAAATAAATATTTGAAGTGGCCCCTCAGCACTGTTTGCGATGATCCAGGCCTTAACTCGTTCGTTTATATATGTATGAAGGAGGTAAAAGCTGTTCCAGCGAGGGATGGCCCCCTACACTGTTGATCTATTAGTTAGAAACTAAGTAAGTATAAAAACAGTCGGTAGCATATATCCTGCTATGAGGACTATGTGCCTCGCGTGGGCCTCCGACAAGATATAGATGAAGACCTTCTCTAAAACAAGAGGTATTCGCCTCAGCGAGAGAGTTGCCTCATGCAGGCCTCTGTCTCAAGAACAACCTCTATGCCAAAGGCGGAGGAAGAGGATTAGCCTACTGACCTTCCTAAACCGGCAATGAAAGAGATGGGATGAATTATATATGAGTCTTAATTATAGGGATGTGTACTGTGTTACATGCTTCAGACATGGCTAGGAGATTTCGACAGAAGTCACGTAGGCCGAATCTCTACCTTGTAAGCTAGTAGGTGCCACTTTATTTCGACTGGCCTTCTTGTTGAGCTAGACTATGCAATTAAGTTTTGGGTCCAGACACAGAGGTATTTATGCCGCAAATGTCTTATTCCTATTTAATTGTAACACAGTTCATCTTCCAGGCATATGTGCTCGAGCCCTCGTCTCGGGTCTGACTCATTGAACAACTACCTCAGGCCGACTGCACATGCAGGATTTTCAGGCAACTGGTACCGAGGCCGTTGAACAACCCCTAGCCAAGTGTCTAACGCAATCACTTATAAGTCAGGCCAAGCATACAAGACAAAACAGAAGCGTTAAGTAAACACCGTATCTATTTCTGGTGAGGCCGAAGAAATGAATAACAGACTATGGTGACCTTCCTGAAAGGCATAGAGGCCTATTAGCTCTCCCAGTCACTTAAGAGTTAGTCAGTTATTGTGTCTTTTGCCGTCACCTAAAGTGCCCAGAATGAGCCGTTTAGACTCGCTCACTGGGAGCTAACTTTTAGCTGCATTAGGGTCATCTTTAAATGCCCAAAGGTTCACTGATAGGGCCGTGCTACAATAATTATGTTTTCGTAGTTAAATCCTACTTTGGCTTAAAGACTATCCTACACAGTACCAGTGAAGGTACTCGGGAAATGAGTGAGACATCGCTGTTCCAATGCTAGCCATCGAGAAACCTCAGGCGATTTCAAGGGTCGGCTCTAACCAAACCAGAGTGAGGAGTTACCAAGACAATTATTGGCCAGATGGCTGGAGAGACCTAGGAAGAGACAACTGCTCAAAAGAATTGGAAGGCCGCTAAAGACTGTATAAAGGCCAAGTATAGAAATATGGTCCGCTTATGTAACAGTCGTGGAGTGTAGCATGCAGGGGGTATGCGCTGGTCCATTCTGCTGCTCCACTCTGTTGCACCGCATGTACAGGATGCGTGGGAGGGCTGGTTAGCTACAGTTCTCGGGGTAATGGATCTCATATCGCGACTCTCAGAAAAGACCGACGTCTATAGCCAGTGGAACGATAACATTTTCAGTGGGACAGTGCGACCATTGCCGCCAAGATTGAACCTCACTGTTTCACCCCAACTATTAGTGTCACCGGTATGATGGTCCATGACTCAATTTAGTAGCCTGGACATGATAATTAATCTAAATATATATACTATACAAACAGTGGTACTCGTTTGCTAGTAGTCGAGAGAATATACAGTACATAGAACTAAGTTGGTGTCTTGATAACGTGGATTCGTCAGAGGTACCTCACCGATCTGTATATATCCATGAGGTATCCCTGCAAGGGAGCGTCCTAACGAGGTTGCTTATGTAGTTTAATATAAACCATTATACCCCTAACAAAAATATTATTATTGCGAGAGGAAAGTGCCTCGCACGGGCCTCCGTCACAGGAAAATCTTGTTCAAACATAAGCTACGTGTGGTGTGAGTCAACCTTGTGAAATTATAATTAATGTGATGCATGCTGTATTACGTGAAGATGGGTGGGTGGGGGGGGGCGGGGTGCGGCAGATGATTTCCGAAGAATTCAAATGCCGTCATCTTATGTAGGTCCAATATAGGCATTGGTATTTGCCGCTTTATTTATGCGGTCTTCTGCTAAATTCTAACCTACTATTTAGTTGTTAGATTTACTTCCAAGCTTTGGCCGCAAGTGGCAGGGATTTCGACATATCTTTTGACATATCAGCCTATCTGGCGAAGATGCTCGGTTTCCCGAAGGTCACCCTACAGAGCATCTCCCTCAGAAAGGAAGCGTGCGGACATGTTACGGAGTGACAGCTTCAAAATCACATAACGATCTGGTTACATATCACACCGCAACCACATACAACATCACTAGGACAAGTTACCATTTACATAAGCAATTTGAAAAGCGCATAAAGGTTTTATGGCAGAGAGTAAGAGGCAGATATCCATCTCCAGTGACATTCTCGTGAGGGCGTAGTGGGTTTCAAGACCGCACCCAGTCATTCTACGGAGTTAGATGGAGATCTGCATCACATCCATCACCCGTGTGTTGGGGGCGGATCATTTCGAGATCCGGCTCTGGGGAACTAAAGTTTGCCTGCCATTAGGGTTAAGTTTCAGAATGCCCAGAGATGCACTGCTGTCTGGTTTTACATAATATCTTTTCGCAGTGCTTCCTATTTTGGTAGGGTTATCTATGCTAACTGGTATCCGAAGATACAGAGGGGGTGTATGCGAAATCGACACTTTGGTCTTCACAGGTTGGAAACCGCAATAGTTTCCTAAGTTGGATCATGCCAGCATGTCGATGGGAGTTCCAGACAATTTATAAGCCTTGCGGCTGGAGGAGCCTAGAAAGAGACAATCATTCAATATAGTAAGAGGCCCTAAGGTATTTGGCCAATTTTACACAATCTAGCTGATGTGCGGTGTTACATATCCACTACATCCGGAAAAGAGGCTTGCACAAATGTCTCCTAAGGAGTGGTTGTCCCTAACTACTTTAAACCTATCCTATCGAGCTAGAATAACAAAGTTTAGTCGATCACATGTCGGGTTCGCGTAATGTGAACATGAACAGTGACCTCAGTGTAAAATTGATGATGGGGAAAGTGATGCAGATTTAATGTTGCTGTATAGTATAGCCTAGCGTACTGCGGTCCTAGGGTTTTATATAAAATAAACAAAACAAGTAACTAGGATGCCTGCTTGCTATATACATAACTAACTATTACAGCAGTGACAGTAAATCAGGTCATAGGATCTTGTGGTTCTCGTTTGTCATAAACACAAAAACAAGGATAATATTTACATAAAAATACAAATTATAAAATGTGGTCTCTGATAACCGGGGCAGTACCTATTAGTCATCAGCACCTGCAAAGAAATACAATAGCTAAATGAGTACCTATTAGTCATCGGTATGGAAAAAGTTCCTAAGTCACTGTAGATGCTGCATTACAGATGAGGAATGCGAGATGGCATGATTCTGAAGTTGCTGGGAAATCTCCGCAGGCGAACTGTTGATGCGGCTCACTCTGAAAGACGGTGAAGAAGAATGACTGTAGTCGGATGTCCACTAGATAGTCATAATAGCTAATACAATAATTAAGCAGGATGTTAAAAAGTGTCCATCTGGTAAGAGAAGTTTGAAAGTTGCTCGTAACATGAAATGCTACAGTTGTAATTTATAATTAAATAATGCATGTACATTAGTGGGTAATGTACATTAGTACATGATACATCGCATAGCTCTTGCGGTGTACCAGGCAGAGTCCCACCAGCCTGTGGCCTAAAAGTTAATTAAACACGACATGCTGCGCGGAAGTCTGAATACCACTTTTCTGCGTGGTTCGGAAGATCTGATGAGTTGTCCACCAAGAGTCACCACTCGTTCTACATACTGAAGAGATTACATATGGGCTGCGAGGCCCACCCGCAGGAAGGCTCCTCTAGGTGTTGGTCGTGAGGGCGTCTTCTATTCAATTGGTTGCCCCTGGATGGCTGTCCGAGGGCTTACAAAAGCTGTGATTGCGGATGTTCGATTGCTGACCAGAAAATGCGAACTGAATTCTGCAAGGCACTGCTGCGGTGTAGGGTACCACAGTCAGTAAGCAGTTGCCCACGTCTAGCACTGCTCTGGCCACACAACCTACCACTTGCTCTCTCTCGCCGAAGTGTGGTCTCGATTCTTGATTTTTCGCTCCTTTTATACTACTCGTGACGTCAGAGGCAAGACGCCCAGCCTATCAGCGGATTATCTGTAGTCAATCAGCGTGCAGCTAGGAAGGGTGAGGACGCTATCACGTGATAGACATTCCTCCCATTCATTTAGTACATACACACGATTACGACGTCCCAGTAATATTTTGAAAATAATTTCAATGAGCTAATTTAGGATAACTTGACCATTTCTGGGCCCATTTTAAAAAGGTAAATAGTTTTGGATTCCTCGTCTCATTTCGGTCCTGATAGGTACCAAGAACTACGAGAATCGAGTAATTTAAAGAAATTAAATGCACCGACTCGGTACACTTTAGTATGCATTCTCTCTCAACGCTGACACGTGTTGTCAGGGATGTGTAGTTCGGATCGGCCAGTCGGGTACTGGTCGTGCCAGCTAAGCTGGGTACGCGCCGCCCATCTTGGATTCGTTCCCTGAACACGGCCCCCCACCCCCGGGTAGAGCCATAAGCGTATATGGGCCTGTGGGAGAGATCGCGTTGTGAAAACGGCTAATGCGCGTGCCTGGATGCTGCTTTTGATGGAGCACGTAGTTTATGACCAAGATAGGGTGGCGCTTTTAGATGGTACGCTGTAATCCTTATTGATTGCCTGTTCCCGTTAATCAAGACCAGAATTCAACGGGCTTTTTAAATCTGTAAACCATTTCGAAATCGGTTAAGAAATGGTTGAGTTATCCACGGAAAACCCTTCTTGATTATCTTCAAATTATTGCCATGACGTCATAACCACGTGGACGCAGAACTTCTAGAATGTTCTAGAACATTCGACTGCACTATTATTAGCTACACGCTGATTGGCTGTTGCTCGAACGATGATTGATTGGAGCCTGCGCCTGTGACATTACGAGTAGTATAAAAGGAGATGCGATCCAGAGATTGAGAGCATCCTCGGCCAAGGGCCGAACAGGTTGGATCTGCACCAGCTACTATCAACGCAACAGACAATATGCGCATTACTTCACTTTGTGTCGGGTTTTTCTCCCGTAGCGAGCAGTTGCCCAACCCACCGCACTAAAACAATTTTGTAACTCCCTACTTACGGGAGTAATTTGGAACTTTCTGATTACTGTTCACGAATATCAATATCTACTTTGGAACACAAATTTGCGGTGAGGCTTTTATGGTCTGAATATGTGAGTCTACAGATGTAGAGGCAGGATATTCTTTGATGGATGACTCGCCGGATCTGCTGGCTACGCCTAAAAGTGGTATTTCAACTATCACCGCACTAATATCGTGGCGGTTCTTCTGACTTTCGACCGCAGCAAGTGAACTCTGCCCGGTACGTCTTCAGAGCTGGCTGACGTACCCAGAACCATTAAGCTTTGTTTTGTATCTTCATTCGCATCTGACAACCCCGCTTGTAATCGGGTTGTTTACAACTTCCATCCGTGCCATCGGTGTACGGGAACTTTCTTCACCACAGTAGTACTATCGTATCTTTTGCTGACTGCTCGTTAGACATCCTATTAGGCTTACAGTGCTGAATGATGTACCCCAGCCATGAGTGTTCTTGCAGGAATCTTGTTTGCGGAGAACCAACCTGCGGGAACTTTCCAGCTTCCTGAGAATGCATCAACGCACGTCCACTACGGAATGACGTATCAATTTCAGTAATACGGTAGCCTAACTTAAGAATGACTACCGAGTATTCAAGTAACTATACTTCACAGTTGAATTATTTCTCTATATGTATTTCTTTAATTATATTGTATCCGTAAGAACGGTCCCGATGACTAAAAGGTACCGTAACGGTCTTAGGACCGCTAGTTATAATTTCTATATTTGTTTATAGATATTTTCATTTCCTGTAAGGTTTTCTACTAACCGCACCATAGTAGGTTCATTAACCTGTATTAAGATATATACTTCTGATCATTTAATGCCGCATTGATTGTTCTGGTTAGATTATGTATATATATATATATGGCCAGTGGACATCCGTTCATATGTTTTGCTTGTTTATAGAAAATATAGGACTGCAGTGCACGTAAGAAACATTATACAGCAACACTTATATATGCAGCACTTTCTCCCGCCACCAACAATTTTTCACTGAGGTCGCTGTCCCTGCTATAACTTTGTTTAGCCTGGCATGCTACCGATTAAACCTTTTCTATTCAGCTCGATCGGATAGGTTCAGAATGATTAGAGACACTTTCTTCATTACCAACTCGGTAATATACTCTTCTCTTCTGGCAGTGCGATAATCTAGCCACGCACTCCGGTAATACTCATAATTCCAAGATTTTGTCTCTCTTCATGCTCCACCCAGCCTGGTGGCTTCTTAATTGTTTGGATATCCCTATCCGCACCATGGGCTGATCCAACTCTTGGAAACTGTTGGGGTTTCCGAGCGGTGATGGTTAGGGTGTGGTATCACATACATTCCCCTTGTATCTTTGGATACTTAGTAGTTAGCACTTTAGCCAAAATAGGAAAGCACTGTGAAAACATATTAATTATTATTTTATTTACTGAACAAACAGGGCAACTTGTATATAAACCTAACGACAGGTTAAACGGTTAGTTCCATAGGACCCGGTGATGGGCGAGATGCGTATCCCCACCGAATTCCATAAGAATGTCTGGGCATGATATTTAGATCTGCCACGCCCTTGCGGGAAGGACATTTATGGTGGGTATTCGTCTCTCTCACCCCACCATAACAATAGAACAATGGTCTAATAATGCTTTCATGAAAAGTAACCTATGTCTTGTAACGTTCTATGTGGTTACGGAGTGGGATGTCCGGATTCCTATCCAGTTCGGAGATCTTACTAAGTAACATATATGAGCGCTGTCTTCAGTATTGATGTCTTAGGGCATCTGTTCTCAGTGACATCCGTGTCTAATAGCTAGGTAGATACCAGCCATTTGCGGCCAAAAATAGTTCTTGTTTTAAAAACAACTAAATGCTAATTAAGCAAAGCAGAAGGCCCACATAAATAAAGCGGCAACTACTAATTCAGCATACTAAGAATCACATAAGACGGTGATGAGGGAATCCATCGGGAATCACTCGTCCCGTCTTCACGTAAAACAGCATACAACCCTATAGTCATAATCTCACTAGGTATGGTCTTTTCTTTCTCAAACGTTTTTGGTTAAAATATTAGAGTGGGCTCATTTTTGCCTACTACTCTTCTCCAGCTTTAAGCAATGGCGGCACCTTCCCGAGACGGAGGCCCGCGCAAGGCCTCTCGCAAGGATTCAGCGACGACGATCCACGCGAGGATAATACTCCTCACCCAAACTAGCACTAGGAGTAGTACCCGCGTGAGGCACATAACTTTTCGTCCGAGATAATCTTCTTCCTTTCAGCTTAGAGGTATAATAACCTATAATAAGTTAATCAGTTAAGTCTCGTGTACAGGAGCCTCCCTTGTGGGGATACCTCTGCGGACCTACGAGTCTGTGGTATGTCCGGGAGCCCCATGTTTAAAAGTTCATATACCTGTCTCTATGTCTCGTATTTTCGTATGCTCTTATTTTAGTTTTATCTAGCATCTTTATAATTGTTTGGGTAAAATCATTTTTACATAAGACATATTTTTAGGTCACCAAAAATCAAATCTTGTAAGTCCATAGATCACGAAATTGCTATTGACAGGCATACTGGTGACACAAATTCTTGGGATGAGACCGTTGTATTTAATGTTTGCGACGATGGTGGCACGGCCCCACCGGAACGATTGAGTTCCACCGGCCTTAGGATCCGGTTTTTGTTACCCGCAGGGCAGTCTCGTACATGGTCCATCACCCCGAGACAGGAAGCTAACCAGCGTCATCATTCGTCATGCACTTGCGGTGCGGCGAGTCGACATGATACACCGGAATGGCCCGACACTACCCGGCGAGCTACAGATGCTCTGACGCATGCGCATGCATGCTACGCAATCTCACAGACGTAGCCATTTCATAGAAGCCTCTCTCATATGACTCTATACACGTGTACTATCCTACCAGGGGGACGTGCCTGGAACGTACCCGGAGCGGTCGCTCCAGCCATTTGAGTTTGACAGAAAATTTCTTCAAGCACATATTAGTCATCAGTGCTACCGATCTGTGCCACTGTCAATGGTACGGCTCAGGGGACCAATTGATGAAAACTTATAAGTACTGAAAAAGTCAATTACAGCCTTAATGATTAATCATTGTTGGCATATGTGCAGATAAATGGCCGAAAGGAAAAAGGAAGACACATGTATGATACGATTTGAAGTGTATAATTGAAAAGTTAGTATAGCACATCACAAGACGAATGTAGTCACAGCTCAGATGTGGCGTCGATTGCAATGGTCACAGAGAAAATGGCTTAGTACTACATATTCGCCTTACTCGGAGCCAACAAATACAAAGTCAAGAGAGGACGTCATTGCATAAATCTGCTAAGCATGCTACGAGGTGACCTCAAGAAATCAGGACTCTGTACATTCAAGTCAAGAATGGACCTGAGGAAGCTAAGGATTTCGGCCGAGGAAAAGACACAGTGGGCAAAGGTGAAGAAGGACTGATTGCAGCTGTAGGATGTTTCGACTACTACAGCAACAAAACACAGTAATCATACATACTACATATTCATAACCTCTTAGTCTGTAAGTAGCACTAGATGTGTGCTGTGTATAACCACGTTTCTGTGTGGATCGAACGAGATATCGTCAAATGGCCCAGTGGTCTAATTTTGGATGGTAAGGATCTAAAACGGCACATCCGTTTGCAGTTAGTCACTCGTCATTTGAGGGAGTGTGGCATGGCAGCCGGTTGGAGTCGGTTTGGAAGCCTTCTACTTTTGGTTTATAGGCCCTTACACAAGGGTCTCACAAAAACTGTGTCTGCACCATTTGACGGGTTCGCCTCCGATCATAGCATCAGATAATTTTGGATGTACTACGAGTCACGTTCTAGCATGTACGTAGAAGGAGATAGCTTTGTGGTTTGACTACCACATTCAGACTACTTTCCCATCCCGACTGAGGAACTGTAGTCGAGCGAGTCCTTATATACTCTCCTGTAGCCAATTATGGCCCGTTCAGGCCAAATTCAGCCAATGGGAGAGCTACCACGCTTAAGCGGACATCAAGCAGGAAGCATGTGGCTATGACGTCACAACGACAATAACCCTCTCCATATGTAAGCATGCGCTATGTGTGTCTAATAGTACTGTGTGCAAAGATATCTCAGCCAATACGTAATCGATTTTGATTCTGTAAAAAGATTCGTGATTTTCCATAAATCCTGGTCACGATCGTTCCACGGATGAACGGAATCGGCCTCGTATTAGCAATATGAGAATACGGGCAAATATATACATTATAACCAGCCATTCTCCATACTGCCTCAGCAGCACAAGCCTGGCAAGGTACATGACGCACGTGCATGCCTTTATGCCTTAGTCATCTTACACTCACTTACTATTCCTCCAGGGCTATGCACGCTGATTTATAGAACTGTACTTGGGAGGGTGTGTTTGGAGCAACTGAGGCCAGGACAGTTTTGGCCGGACACTGAGCAATCCACGCTACAAGTCACTAAACTGGTTTCTCATTAAAGAATTACAGCTACACCAATGGTACAGAAATGCTGAAACATTATCTAATAAAATGACTGAATTACGATTCCGTGTGCAGCATGCCTCAGCACCACCAGATGTTATCGCTATAGTGAAAGCAAAACCTAAGACAGCAAATATTTGTCCTGACAGAAGCAGGTGTTAAAATAGACGGGTATGCAATTTACACCACAAACTTGGATACTGGAAGAGGCAGAGGTACAGTAATGTATGTCAGACAGGTCCTTGAAGCCAGGTACACATTGTTCAACGCAGTATTTGTGGAATCAGTATGGGTTAGCATTAAGCTTAGAGAGCATGACGAAGTACTGATCGGATGTGTGTACAGAAGCCAGGCAGTAACCAGGATGATGACCTTCAAATGAGACACTTGATCAGGGAAGCGTGAGCAGCAACCATTTCCATGTGTTTAATGTTGGAGACTTTAACTACCCAGGCATAGATTGGACTACATGGACAATACAGGAGAGGGAACAGATAATAAGGAGTACAAGTTTATAGAGACATTGAGAAATAATTACCTTTTCCAGCATGTGACTGAGCCTACTAGAGGGCGTGGAGCAGATGGGCCACATCTGTTAGATCTGATTTTAACAAATGGTTAACGGATGGTGAGCAATGTGGAGTGATGCACTGGTGGGGAACAGCGACCACTGCATTGTAGACTTCAATTCCAACTACTATGATAATGACTTTAAGAAGACATTTAAGAAATCTTTCTATGACAAAGGGAATTATGCAGATATGAGCAGAGAGCTGGACATTAACTGGGAGCATGCGTTGCAACATGGTGATAATGATGTGGAGACACATTGGCAGATTTTTCTGGAGGCCCTATGTAACGCAGATGACAAACATGTACTGAGTAAGATTGTTACACCACTGCCCAAAGCACAAAAGAGCAACAAAAAACTCGACACAGCTACAGCAGATGCAGTGAGGAAGAATCGACAGTGTTGGCAGAGGTACTTGGAGATGAGAGACCCTGTGAAATAGAGAAAATACAGTAAACAGAGAAAAAAAGTGAGGGCTATCACTAGAAAATTGCAGAGAGATATGGAGAAGCTAGGTGATAGCTAGCGAGTCCAGGACAAACCCCAAACGTTTTAGGAAATATGTGAAGAGTAAATTGAAGATGACAAATGCAGTATCGGACCCAATTAAATCTCAAGCAGATGATGAAGAAGAACTACCAGCCTCGGATGAGGAGAAAACTCTACTACTTTCAGACTTCGTCAGTGTGTTTACTAGAGAGCCGCAGTTAGAAGACGGACCAGAAACCATGAGAGAAGACGACACATCCCTGGCTGACAGTAAGATTGCAGAAGAAAACGTGAAGAAGAAGCTGCCAATGATAAAAACTGACAGGACACCAGGCCCTGATGGTGTATACCTGAGAATCCGTAGAGACGTATTTGGTTATATATAGGCCTTTAGCAATAATTTTTAATACAGCACTCAACACAGGCAAGGTACCGAAGGATTGGAAGATGGCGAACATAACTTCTATTTTAAAGAAAGGAGTCAGAAGTTAGCAAGCAATTATAGGCCAGTGAGCTAAACCTGCGTACTGTGTAATGTGATGGCAGAGAGCACATCATTTAACACAGGAAGTGTTACTCCTTGTTCAGCGATAAACAGTTTGGCTTCATTTTACAGTACCTCACCAGCGTCTCCTGAGTAAACTAACAAGATATGGTATAATGGGACAAGCCCATCAATGGATCAAAGCTTTCTTACCAGACAGATCACAAATGGTTATAGTCAACAACTCCGCATCGGAATGGAATAGTTATCAGCGGGATTCCCCAAGTCAGTGTGCTGGGACCAGTCCTCATTGTGTTGTACATAAATGGCCTGCCAGAGACTCTGATATCAGAAGCTTATATGTATGCTGATGGTACATCTGATCAAAGCGAGGACCAGAAAGAGCCGCAAGAAGATCTGGACTTCTCCGATTAGTGGTTGCTACAGTTTCACCCCGAGAAATGCAAAGTAATGACAGTTGCTAGAAGTCAGAGAGATGAGACGAGAGATTACTTTATGAGAGGTGAGAGTGACGAAGGCCCCAAGCACTAATTAAGATCAACAAAGAGAAAGATCTGGGTCTCACAGTGGATGGCCGGCTCTTATTCGAGGATCACGTAGTGAGAAGGTCAACAAGGCAACACAAATGATGAGGCTCATCCGGCGAACTTTCGTGCATTTAGAGCTGGAAAATTTCTTATGGCTGTACAAGGCACTGGTTAGACCCAACTTATATGCTAATGCAGTGTGGCATCCATTGCTAAAGAAAACCATAGTTACAGTGGAGAATGGCCAAAGAAGAGCCACAAAGCTGATACCAGAGATAATGGATCTTAGCCATGAAGAGTCTGGAGAAACTGAGGCGACCAACATTAACTTACTGTAGACTGAGAGGTGACATGATAGAGGGCTTTAAGATGATGCAAGGTGTCTCAGGGAGACAACAACAAGAGGGGCATAACATGGAAATCGTCACGATAAGAGCCAGGACTAGCCTGAGAGAGAACAGCTTCTGTGTACGGATAGCAGAGCCATGTAACAGCCTACCTGAATCAGTAGTGAGTGCTCCAACAGTAAAAGCATTCAAAGCGTGGTTGGACAGATACGGGATGCAGCAAGATATGGTGTACAAGTTTGATGCAGAACTCAGTATCTATGCCTCGAGACACAGCGCATCAGCTACGGTAGAGAATTGTGAAGGCGAGGATCTGGACACATAGGACAATTCTTTCATCCAGTAATCACATGGGGTTACATGAGGTATGAGGTTACACAGATAGGCTAAATGTTTTGACCCTCATGCCACTAAAATACAGAAGGCGTAGAGGATACTTACTCGAAACATACACATGTATCTATAATGATTACAGCCTTGACAAAAATACATTCTATGGCACAGCAATCAACACACGCACTAGAGGCCACACTTTCAAGTTCAACGCTAAGTGCAGCAGGAAAGAAATTTGTAAGCACATTTTTCCTAATCAAATTATTAATGCATGGAACTCCCTCCCTTCTGCTGCGGTTGAGGAACCCACCCTTGATGTGTTTAAATCAAAACTAGACCTGCACCTAAATGGCATAACGACTTAACCAATTTTGACATATTAACTAAATGCCATGTGCTGCAGGCTGTATCCATGAGTGTAGTCAGCACAGCATAGCTGACGTAGGGCACACCCATCTACAGCAAATTCTTAGGGACACGAAAATGCCAACTAAACATAATTAACAATTTTGACTAAACAAAGGCCAAGCACTAATAATACAATGATTGTGTATGACTGGCCACTGAATATCAGTGCGCCAGATAATGAGTCTGTGAGAGATCCCGCTCTGATAGACCAGAGGGAATGGTCACTGCAACTGCAACAATAGTAACACTACTGAAATGTAGAGTGGTTAGTCAGTATCAAGCCAGCACAGCTTGCCTCTGCATTAGATTCTCCAATGTGAGGCAAGAACAAGCAAATGGCTTATGCGTCATAATTGATGGCGATGATGATGATGATGAATTCCAACGAGATATTTACATAGTTTCATTGTTATACAGCCCTCTTCTGCTGGATAGGTTAAGCAGCCTGCAGCAGGTCTTCAAGTCTTCTTCTGTTTGTATGTTTTGAACCTCTTGGACTATTGGTTGGGTGCGGATGGAGATCATTGGGAAATCCATCACGTAAGCTCTGTCTTTGTAATGGCAATCTAATGTTCATTTAAAAGTGTTAATTCTAGGAGCCTTTGAGTACCTACACGGGAAGGCCATTCCAGCGTAAGGAGACTGTTGGTAATGTGTGCCTGTGTTCTAGTACGCTATGGCTGATCTATGGTAATATCGGGGTTAATAACCTGATCTTGGATCTTGACATAGCCATGACCGAGAAAGGGTTAAAACAGACCCAGGGGCATGCAAAAAGCCTGCTTCCTCCACTCCTACGGCCTCACTGAGGATGGAAGAAGTGGTATCAAAATTAGCTGAATACACAAAAACATGTGCAAGTGTCCAGGGCTTGGAATGAGTGAAAAGTCAGTCTGATGAATGCACTGCTATGCATGTGTGGGCCATAAAGCGGGGTAGTCCACACGGAGACTACGATGGTCTCGCTATGCTAGCATAGCAAGTCCATCTTAGTCCCCTTGTGGATTAAGAGCAGGGCATCGACCTGATACTATATGGCTCCTCGAGGAGAGGTGGTAAATCCTGAACCCAACCACCATTCGATTACTTTCAAATACCTTCGCTCCGGAGCCTGCAATATAATGAACTCGCATGAAAAAAATTTCTAAAATTATGCTAACGCCCACTGAGTTATGACTGGATGCTTAACCATGTGCGCTTCCGACTGTACACTGAATATCACGGGGCCAGATAATGAGTCAGTTAGATCTCCCTCTGATATACCAGGAGGCAATGTCACTGCAACTGCAACAATAGCCACATCTTACACTATTGAAATGTAGAGCCATCAGTCAGTATCAAGCCAGCACAGCTTGCGTCTGGATTAGATTCTCCAATGGGTGGTTATTGAAAACTTACATTGAATGATTCCCAATGACCACTCTCGACTAAATCACAAGGATCTATTGTTCCACAATAGATCACTTGGACCTGGTGACTAAACATTTTTATCGGGTACCGCAAACCAATAAAAATGTTGCATGGCCAACCGACTAAAACCACCATGCATTACCAATCTGATGCGCTGGTCAGCTTTCTGACTAGACACACGTGGCCAATTTAAACTATCAGTGTAATCAGAGATGTTATGTAGCACAGGGATATAATGTAGACTAAACCTATAAATCCCAGAAAATGGGGAATAATTAATTTTTAGCTTTCACAAGTTGAGATGCGATATTATCCTTCGGTAGATGCAAATGTTTAGACACTTTTACGACTTAGTCATTTTTGGGGAATTTTTCAGCATAGCGCTGTCTACAGTTTTGGCAAATATATTTCATTCACTGACAAATGGCACAAGGCTTACCACAAGAACGTTCAATCAGTTGAGCCCATTACAAATTTGTATTTTTTTAACTGGACTGCTGTTACATTTCGTTTTTGGTCCACTGAATAAGAAAGTCCCATAGCTAGCTGACCACATCTGCTCGTAAAAGGAAAATGAGATACATTTTTCTAGTCTCTTTGCAACCCGAATCCGGCAGCCTTCTGTTGGGTTTAGAGAGGTGGATATGGTCGATTGGCCCATTTAAATGTTTCAAAACCACCTCATGACCGAAATAGCTATGATGGAGGGTGAAATAGTCCCCAATAGTACCTAGTATTAGCGGATGCTAGAGAAATGTTTGAAGACTTTGATGAAATATCGTCTGGATGACTACTCTAGTAAGAAACCCACATGGAAAAGTGGTTGCAAATTTTCGGCAAACCAACATTTTGAAAATCAGAATGATGCTCCGCTGAGAACCACTATTTATCTGCGCTATGACGTTAGCTCGCCTATAAATTGAGGATGATGCTGTATATATGTTCTTTTCCTCTTGACGAGAGCAATTTGACCATTCTAAAAACTTTTTTGAAAACTCACAATCTCGGAACTTGGGATCTTTTTGATAAGAGTTGGATCTGTGCAGTATGCTGCTTCATTTGCAGTTTGTAGCTTGTTAGCCTGAAATTCTAGTGCTGGTTTGCTGTTTATAGATGTTGATTAGATCTAACAATATCTGGCAATCTGAATAGCTATATCATCGACAAGACTGATTGCAGGGATGCTAACATGGCCAATCTTTGCCCTGTGATGAGGATTTCATCTAAGAATGGCTTAGTATACACCCTATATAACATTTCAATAGAGATCTCTATCCTGACCCATTCCTTGGTTGATGTCAGTGTTTTGACAAGCTCCCCATTTCACTCTCGCCCTCAATATTGGTCAATCAGGTTCATTTGAGCAAACTTGAATCCTTATGCCCTAAGGATGCTTCCTGCCAAATATAATTGAAATTGGCCTAGTAGTTCTTGAGGACATTTTAAATTTCCCATTGCTTTATCATATCACCCAAATTTCGGCTTGATCCATTCAGCGGTTCTGGAGAAGTAGTTTTCAGGAAAAATAGGTCATCCAAGATGGCCGCCGAACCATTCGGTCACTCAAGTCGTCTTGAACAAACTTGGCTTACGTCTTTGCCTAGATGAGGTTTCATAAGTTTTGATTCTATTCTCCAAGCCGTTTCGGAGAACGAGATTTTTAAAGACATTTCCTAAAATCGGCCGAAATCCAAGATGGCCACCGGTCAAAGTAGCCAATCGGCTTCATTTGAACAAACTTGGATCCCTAAGCCCTAAGAATGCTTCCTGCCAAATATAATTGAAATAGCCCTAGTAGTTCAGGGAAAATTTCGAAAATGGCAAATTTGAGATCAGAATACACAAAAAACACATATAGCACCAATTTCGACCTCAAAATCCATCAAATAAAAAAATCCAACATGGCCACCAAACACGCTATACTTTGATTGGCCCACGGCGGCCATGTTTTTTGACTGTTCAACTTCCCTTGAACAAACTTTATTGGCCCTTAATTCCTAATCATATTTGCCAAATTTCGACCCGATCCGTTAAGCGGTTTTGGAGGTCATTTTCGCTAAAACTAGGTCAACCAAGATGGCCAGCAAACCATTTGACCAATCAAGTCAAATCGGTCAAGCTTTCAGGCCAGGTGAGCTAATAAGTGGTTAATGAGGAGTAGCATTTTAAATGATTTCCAGCCATTTTTTGGAAAATTCAAGATGACCAATCAAAATTCTGTACACAGGCTCTGAAACACATGTCTCTAGGGTCGTTCCAGTCGAGTTTGCTTGAAATTGTTCAAGCGGTTAATGAGATATAGCATTTTAACTGATTTCCCGATATTTTCAGAAAATCAAAGATGGCCGCCGTAAAAATATGCCAATCAAAATTCTGCATACATGTTCTGAAACCTACCAGCCTAGTATCCTTCCAGATAAGTCTGGTTGAAATTGCCCAAGCATTTAATGAGTAGCGTTTTAAAGTATTTCCCGCCATTGGCCTAGTATCCTTCCAGTCAAGTCTGGTTGAAATTGACCAAGCAGTCAATGAGGAGTAGCGTTTGAAATGATTTCCCGCCATTTTTCTAAAAATGGCCACAGTAAACATAGACAATCAAAATTCTGTATAGAAATTCTGAAGCATACCACTCTAGGGTCCTCCCAACCGAATAGCAGGCTTTTAGCTGATTTCCAGAAATTCTAAGAAAATCCAAGATGGTCACTGGAAATATTAACCAATCAGAATTCTCGTTAGAAGTGTTGAGGCCTACCAGCATAGAATTAGTCCATCCAAGTCTCGTTGAAGTCAGGCCATTCATATTGGATTGTAGTTTTAAATGATTTCCGGAAAATTTTCGGAAAATCCAAGATGGCCACCAGAAAACTTGATCAATCGAAATTCTGAAATAAGGAGTTCTGGCGCCTACCATCATAGGATCCTTCCACCCAATTTGGTTGAAATCGGTCAAAGAATAAATGAGGAGATATGATTTGACGGATGGATGGATGACAGATGCCATGGCATAAGCTCACTTGGCCCCAGGTAAGCTAAAAAGTAGAACCAAGGTTACTGTGACCTTGAACGTGACCTCAATTTACTTCCAGAAATGCAGGAGATGCTCTCTGAGAGCATTAAAAATGAAAAAATTAATTAAAAAATTAAAAATTATTGAAAGATTATGAGGGGGGGGGGGGGGGGGGGGGGGGGAGAAGATCCAACCAACACTCACCCGCCCCCTCGCCTGGCCCTTTTCCCACCTGGACAACAAGGCTGCATGCTGACATAGATGGATGGTAGTTTCTGCCAAAATGCACAAAGCTAGAAGTTAATATCTTGAAATATGACAAAACTTCACACCAAAGCAATTGGCTCCAATACATATGAAAACTTACAAGGGCCATAACTCTGAAACTGTACATCCGATAAATAAATCAAAGGTTAAACTGAATAATTTACTATTGGTTCAAATGTCAAAATCCACATTTGACCTATATTGGATTGGATCAATTTTCTTTATACAGAGCACATATATTAGACACAGATATGGTTATTTGGCTAAATTAGGTAGAGTTTGCTCGATGGCAATAAAGGGCTGACTAAATAATTTTGAAAATGGTTCCAATGAAAAAATTCACTTTTGAACTATATTATCCTGAATGTAGGTCAAACTGACCTACTTCTGTTAAGGATGGTAAGTTATCAGGGTGACCATCTCTCCGGATTTATAAAAAAAATACTGATTTTTTCAGTCTCCAAAATTCCGGACATCCTGTTAAATAGCCAGATTTTCTATGTTGAATTAGCAATATTCTTGAAATAATTAATCTGTTACCAGTTTTCATTTTATATAGCGTAATTTCGACCCTGAATAGCCATATGATATATTTACATAAAATTATAATAATATTAACTGACAAGTTATTTTAAATTGATGATTTGTATGCATTTCTGCATGCTCACATATGTAAACACTGGAAGAGGCAAATCGCATGCGTGCATGCTATATCCGAAAAGGGCAAACCGTGTGCTCTCACGCTCATTCAAAGTTATTTTCCGGACAAAAACTCACGACAAGCTGGTCTCCCTGGATTATGCTGAATGGTACTCAGCTACGGAGGTAGAAGTCATTAGTTCTAAATATGACAAAATGTGCCACCATGCTTCAGACAATCTTCATAGCATATCCTGCTGTTAACCAGCCACTCAGCTTTAATGGTGGAATAGTTTTAGCACCTGAATATTTTGAAACTAATTTGACTGGATGCTGTTGCTGCCATTGGCCAGCCAAATTAGTTCTAAACTATTCAGCAGGATGTTTATTAACTAGCAAAGACATACAATTCATGCGTGACGGAAAATTAAGCAGTTATGATGGACTTACGCATGTCATTCATGACGTAATTGATTATGAAGTCATCCTACATCTAACGTAGTTGATTATGACGTTATATGATTGAATGATAGACTGCAGTCTTCCATTTTGCCATAGCCACGAAATATAAAGGTCACAATGACAATAAAAATCTCTTCCAAACAACACTAGTATCGCAGACAATTCTGCTTGTTTACATAGGAAGAGTTGTAGTTTTAGACAGGTGGTCAGGCATGTAGCAGCTCAATAAGCCATGATGTTCCTCTGTTAGTTAGTTCATTCGTCAGTCAAAGAAACTTATACCGGGCTGTCGTTTCCAAGTTTTTCATACAAAGCAATCAATGGTGTATGTATGCATTTTAGGCTTAAGTTATGAAGCGTAAAAAATGTAGGTCAGTGTGACCTCAGAGTGACCTACTTTTCATGCTTCACCCACTGCTACCAAGATTCTGGCAACTGTGTTTATGAATTTTCAATTTAATAACAATTGTTTTGAAAGTAATTTCACTCGGCGGCAACAACCCCAGACAAATTACTTTCACTGGGCAGCAACAGCCTCCTCACAAATTAGTTTCACTGGGCAGCCTCCAGACAAATTAGTTTCAAAATTGTAATAGCAAGAGCTCGGGGTTCAGAGTTAAGATCGCTTCAAACACGCCTACAAAGTGGCCATGTCATAGCTAGAAATGGGCGGGGCATAGCTAGAAATGGGCAGGTATAGCTAGAAATGGGCGGGGCATAGCTAGAAATGGGCAGGTATAGCTAGAAATGGGCAGGGCATAGCTAGAAATGGGTGGGCATAGCTAGAAATGGGCGGGGCATAGCTAGAAATGGGCGGGCATAGCTAGAAATGGGCGGGTATAGCTAGAAATGGGCGGGCCATAGCTAGAAATGGGCGGCTATAGCTAGAAATGGGCGCGGCATAACTAGAAATCGGTGGGCATAGCTAGAAATGGATCCCTGTATTGCGACAGAACATTAATGCTTCAATCAGGCATATTCCCGAAGGTTTTATTGTGAAAACAGCATAAACAACAATCTAGTACATAATAGTTACACTCTGACTATAATACATCTTAACAACAGCTTCCACCAACAGGAGACACTGATCATGATCAATATTTCATGACAGGGATAAACAATATAATGTACACAAGAGCTTTGCGGGCTTGTACAAATCTGCATAAACTTTTGATTTCATACACAAAGCGAGATAAATACATCCAGCCAAACATTTACACGATTAACCCTTTAACCCTCGAATTTGTTCAAGAAAATTTAAATTTTCTCATAGAAAATGTCCATTTGCAGACCAAGAGAAGATTATTTTTGAACATTTAACACTGGAATGACTGGCTCGGTTCTCGAGCCAGTCATTCCAGTGGTAAATTTTCAAAAATAGTCTTCTCTTGGTCTGCAAATGGATATTTCTCAACACCACTGCAGAAGCCATTTTTGGCTGATATGATGGTTAACGGGTTAATTTATTACCCAGCAGATTGACACATTTCTTACTACCCAATCCAGATTGACAATTTTACTACCTCAAGACTCGCAAATCTATTAACCAGACTGACTAATTTACTACCCCCATACTGACAAACTTATAACCGATACACAGACAAATTTATTACACTCCAGACTAAGAAATTGATTGCCCAAAAAACTGTGAAATTTATTACCCACAGACTGAGAACTTTATTACCCCAGACTAACAAATTTATTCCCCCTACACAGACAAATTTATTACCCATCAGAATGACAAATCCATTAGCCCGGCGGATGATGTATAATTCATCACACCCTAACAATATTGCTTTGTAAACAGTGTCCACTTTCAATGTGACACTTGTCAAATACCACCACGAACAAATGAATATATGTTGTTTGACTGAATGTATTGCAAAAAATTTATATCACATATCAAATACTGACAATAGTTTACTTCCAGGAGGCCGCAGGTCAGAGCTTTAAATAATTGAAAGAATCCGATCTGTCAGCCAAATATTTGATGTCATAATCAAACGCATCACTTGTTAGCTGATGTCACAATAAACATGACGTAGCGTCATCACAAAAACCGACAAGCCTTTGACAAATTTTTAATTTAGTAAATATTCTTTTGAACATTTTGAAACCATAGGCAACAACAGCCAACAGTCAAGTCAATTTCAAAATATTCAACAGCTTATCTGAGTGTATCGTTCAGGGATGTGATCAATCTCGAAGGAAAGAATAGGAAATGGCTTGATGTTTAAGTCTGCCGTGACATAACAATTGCCAATTAAACCTTACATGAGTCACGTTAAGGCGAGTCAAATCAGATGCAATGGTCCTGGAGAAATATCCATTTATAGGAAGAGAAGATAAATTTTGAAAATTTACCACTGGAATGACTGGCTCGGTGGAGCGAGTTATTCCAGTGATAAATTTTCAAAATTTATCTTCTTTTCCTGCAAATGAATATTCACACATTTAGATTTTCTTGACCAATCTGACCATTAAAGGGAAAAGATTACACTGTTTCTGCAAATATGATGCTTATTACACTGTTTCTGCAAATATGATGCTTATTACACTGTTTCTGCAAATATGATGCTTATTACACTGTTTCTGCAAATATGATGCTTCTGGAAAATCTGGCCAACAAAATTATAGGATTTCCTATAAATCTGGTTAGGAAAAAAATAGAATTGACATTTTCTTTGAAGAAATTCAAGGCTGATAATCTATCAGCCCAATCGCTAATTTATGTATAACTAAATACTGAGGCATGCATGGATTATACACAACTTTATCCACAATTGTGCCTTTATGCTGGGAATCAGTCATCCACATTCAATACTGACCGATATTTCACACACGCGATAGTAAAACTGTGCATTCAACACTGGTTGCAAATTTGCCTCATCTATGTAGGAAATCAATCATCAAGGCTTGTGCGATTATTGCGTTGAGTGATCGCGATATTAAAAAATAATCATAATTATTCGATTAATCAGCTTGTCAATGATGAAAATTGCAAAGGTGTTTAGAAAAGGCCAATTTGCAGGGCAAGAGAAGACTATTTTTGAAAATTTATCACGAGAGCCAGGCATTCGAGTAATACATTTTCAAAAAGTCTTCTCTTGCCCTGTAAATGGACATGCATTCACTAAGCAAAATGTCATTTTTCATGACAGATCGTATTAAAAAGTAATTGAAAGATAGGTTTTGAAATATTTTATGCAATAGAAAATATACACGATTATTCAATTATTTAATTTTTAATTATATAAATTCACGATTTAAAACATAATCACGATTTTCGATTTAATCACGTAATCGCTCAAGCCTACAGTCATCCACATTCAATACTGGCCTGTATTTCACATGACAGATGGTAAAACTGGTTGGTATTTGACCATATTTTGCACATGGTATGGTAAAGCTGTGCAGGCAACACATGCCAGTAATCCACATCCCGTTTGCTATAAACCAGAGCAAACATGACAACATACATCTGCCTCTTCCTAACCATGTCTAGCCACGTTTATCCTGGTTTGTCCAAGACAGATTGTGTCACCATTATTTGCAACATGTATATAGATGTGTGTCAACCTGACGCCATGACTCTCAACAAAGATATTTGTGTTGGCTCAATTGCAATGGATTTCAAGTTTTCAACAATTACATTGCGGGGTATGCTTTAGCCTATTGAGATTGTGTCTGCACAGTGCAAGATTTTACTATAGAATCTCCACACACACACACACAAAACATTTGTAGAGCATGTACCCTGCATGGTGTGCAGAATTGCGCAAAAATCTGTCATTACCCCAAAGCTTCTTGTAAACATATCACACATTTTAGACAGATTTGCGTCTAGAAGCCTTCCGTGGTTTGACTGGTAGAACATCTACAGAAATGTAACTTTGCTCTCGGTTAAAGACATCCGCTGAGTGTTCAACCTCATTCACCACCTCCAGGTACTTGATCTCAAACCTAGATAGATCATTATCTGTCATTGTATGCGGGTCGAGGGTGGCACACGGGTCATCATCACTAGCTGAATTATCACTCAGTCTGCTATGTCGATCTACGTCCTTAGCAATAGCATGATTCAGTATCGTTTGTGAGTCCACTTCATCAGACAGTATGGCTGGTGGATTGTCTTCCCTAACTGCATCATCACTCAGTCTGGTATGCTCGTGTTCTGTTTTACCTAACTCCTCTGTCCGCATCTGAACCTCTGCATCACCTACATCATAGAGCACGCTGTCATGCGACTCAGCTTCTACAGCTACATCACCAGTCAGCATAGTATGAGAGTCAACTTGCATAGTTAGATCACCACTCAGTCTAGATTGTGGATCATCTTCTGTAGCTGAAGCACACAGGCTATCCTCAGCTGATTTAGACAAGGCTTTGTTGAGCTTAACTTGAATTGCTGCAAGAGCTGACTTGGACAACAGCTTATGCACAATGTTTTGGTCAGCACTTATCTTATTGTTGCATTTGACAAGTTTGTGTTTCTTTCCTTTAACTTGCTTCATACGAGAGCTATGATTCGGTGTTGGATTTATCGTGTTATTCGCCATCCCATCCTCTGTACTGGTTGGATCAGAGATGTTATTCACTGTTTCTTCTATTTCTACACACGAATCATCATCATCTTCTATAATAGTTACATCCCAGTTTTCTTCAGGCATGTCTTGTGCTGGTTGAGTATCCGTGGGTGTCAACGAGGACACTGGTTGCGTATCTGTGGGTGTGGATGAGGATGCTGGTTGCGTATCTGTGGATGAGGACGCGTGTTGTGTATCCGTGGGTGTGGATGAGGACGCCGGTTGCATATCCGTGGGTGTGGACAAAGATGCCGGTTGCGTATCCGTGGGTGCAGATAAGGACGCATACTGATGTATAGCAATAGCATAGTTCACTGTATTTGTTAATACGGTAGCACCAGCTTTATCCCATGTCTCTTCCGGGGTGTTAATAACTGATGGGTTCATTTGGGTTTCATCTATTTCTATATCTAACACAGATCCTTTCTTTTTATGCCATTGATTATGCTGTCGTAAAACTTTACGCTGTGCAAAAGCCTTTGGACAGAGAGAACATTTAAATGGCATTTCACCAGTATGACGTGCTGTGTGCGCGATAAAGCTGTCCTTACGTCGGAACTTCTTGAAGCAGAAATCACATTTGAATGGCCAGCTGTCAAGATGTATCATGACATGGTTCTTGAGGGCGGGCTTCTGACGGAATGATTTGCTGCAGAATTTGCACGGGAATGGTCGTACATCGCTGTGGGTCTTCATGTGCTGTGTTAACGCCGTACTGCGTGGGTAGCGCTTTTTGCACACAGTGCACTCAAATGGAAGATCACCTGCAACACAGGAAGAGAAATGCAGAGTTAATGACTGAATAATGTAAGCAGATCATGAAAGCGGTACAAGTTCATCATCAGTCATGTCAGTAATGAACTGAATTCACCTTTCCAGAGTATCCATCCATCATCAGACCTCGTATGACATCACAATCAGCTCAGTGCATGTATGATGACATCACAATCATTAGGCCACAAAGGTTTCCATATAGACCGTCATCAAATCTCAGAGTCCAACACGTTATATAAATTGTATGTCTTTGTAATTCTTTGCTATTTAATAAACATGCTGTTGAATATTTTGAAACTAAGTTGACTGGGCGCTGTTGCTGCCTTAGGCAGCAACAGCACCCAGTCAAATTAGTTTCAAAATATTCAACAGCTTACTTGTGTAGTTTTTTTTTAATTGATAGTCAGGGTGTTCAGATTGATCGATCCCAACATGAGCGAGGTGTGGGTGGAGCTTAGCTAGAGATGGGTGGAGTTTAGCTAAAACTGGAAAGGTCCATTGCATGTCATTGATGAATTTACAATTTAATAAAAACAGCAATAGCTTCCAGTCAAATTAGTTTCAAAATATTCAAAAGTTTACTGTAGAGTTACGTTAAAATCGAGATCTTGGGAATTCATGGTAGAGTGTTTAACCATTTAACAGCCAAAATGGCTTCTGCGGTGGTCTTGAGAAATGTCCATTTGCAGACAAAGAGAAGACTATTATTTGACAATTTACCACTGGAATGACTGGCTTGATAACAGAGCCAGTCATTCCAGTGGTAAATTAAAAAAAAATAGTCTTCTCTTGGTCTGCAAATGGACATTTTCTATGAGCAAATTTAAATTTTCTTGAAAAAATTCAAAGGTTAAAAGGGGTGGAGCTTAGCTAGAAATGGATCCCGTTAGTGAGCATTGGAGAGAAATAAAGTAGTAGAATTTTACTTGCGATTAGAATAATTTCATATCTCGGTACTCATATTTCCGTCCTTTCTTGCTACAGTGAAGACAACAGATGAGCATAATGTTGTTACGATTTATCGATTCGATCGATGATTGATTGGTTTGCATGTTCAACCAACCGATCGATCATGATTTCAGAAATAGATTTTGGTTGTTTATAAATTGACTTTATTAATATATTTTAATTGGTCAAGCTAGAAAACGAATACTTTTTGGAAAAGAATTTAAATTTAATTCTTACAACTATATATTATTACTCCTTAGTCTAAGAGATTAATTCTTTCAGCACCGAAATAGTATGTTAATTTCAAAGCAACCATGCCAATAACATGTTGAATATTTTGAAACTTATTTGACTGGAAGTTATCCTTGAACATGCTATAATTACTGCATTCAAAATGGGTAAAAAATGACAATCTGTTATGATCAATCATTAATTGATCATCAGTTAGTATATAAAACCAATCATCAATCACAAAAATAGTACCAATTCCCAACACTAGATGAGCTATCATGGTCATTCATGGAACATCTAGAAACTGTAATTTTGATGATGATGGTTATGACCCTAATCCCGCTGCTCAAGGGGCCTGTATCGCTCACCTGCAATTATTGGCCATTGGGAAAACTGAACAAGCGAGATGAGTACTGAAAAAATTTACCAATCTAATTTCTGTGAAGAAGTTTTAGCAGTTTTATTAAAATTGACCTAGTGGCTAATAAGTAGTCTCTTATATGATTTTCTCAGAAATTTTCAGAAAATCCAAGATGCCCACCAAACACGCTAAATTTTGATTGACCCACAGCGGCCATGTCTTTTTACGTATCAACTTCCTGTGACCAAACTTTAACGGCCCTTAGTCCTGAATCATATCTTTCAAATTTCAGCCTGATCCATTCAGAGGTTCCGGAGAAGTAATTTTCATGAAAACTAGGTCATTCAAGATGGGCATCTTAGCATTTGACCAATCAAATGCCCTCGAACAAACTTAGTTCAGCTGGTGCCCTAGATGATCTTTCAATCAATTTTCTAAGAGGTTTCAGCAATTTTTAAAGGCGTTTCTAAAAATCTGTCAAAATCCAAGATGGCTGGCTGATCGACCTGAGATTTGAACAAACTTGGATGCTTCCTACCAAATATAATTGAAATTGGCCCAGTGATTCTAGAGAAATCATTTTATATTTCCTATTGCTTTAGCATGGGAGTTTTTGGTGGGAAAATGATCCAAGATGGCAGCCAAACCATTCATCTGACAGTTTTGAAAATGGCAAATTTGAAATCAGCATACACAAAAACTACTATATATAACCAAATGTTGCTTCAAATCCAACAAAAAAAAAATCCTATATGGCTGCTAAATATGCTACATTTTGATTGGTCCATGGTGGCCATGATTTTGAGCCATCAAGCTCCTTTGAACAAACTTTAACAGCCCTTAGTTCCTAATCGTATCTCCCAAATTTCGGCCTGATGTGTTTAGTGGTTCTGGAGAATGTCATTTTCACGAAAACTAGGTGATCCAAGATGGCCACCAAGCTATTTAGCCAATCAAGTTCCCTTGAACAAACATGGTTCAGCTTTTGCCAAAAATGATATTTCATGAGTTTTAAATCAATCCCCCAAGCGGTTTCTGAGATTGTAAAAAATATTTCCAAAAATCGGCCAAAATCCAAGACGGCCACCGGCCAAGTTGGTCGATCAGCTTCATTTGAACAAACTTGGATCTCTAGGCCGTAAGGGAGCTTTCTGCCAAATATACTTGAAATCGGCCCAGTTGTTCTTGAGACGTCGCTTAAAGGAAAAGTTGATGGACAGACAGATGGACAACGGACGAGAGACGGATGGTCTACATGGCAAAAGCTCATTTGGCCTTACAGTGAGCTAATAATGATATAGAACAAATCTCTGGGATCGGATCAGCCCTTGAAAAATTAAAAGAACATTGAAAAACTTTAACATTCTTCTAATTCTTGCTCCACAATAAACCAAGTCCAAACCACGTAAAAATATGTCAACAATTTAAAAATCCCTTTCATTATGATGGCGTCTGGATGTAATGATGTCATAGAACAAATGACTAAAGTTCCCTTAACATCGGATAAGTCCTTGATGAATCAAATGTCCATTGAAAAACCTTAACATTTACTCATACTTGCTACGCAGAATGACAGATGTCATTTGGATCACCATGTCGAGACCCTCCGCTTCGCTATGGGCGTGACAAAAACCTGAGACCACACATTCATCAGTGCATTCACTTACCTGAGACCACAGACATTCATCAGTGCATTCACATACCTCAGACTACAGACATTCATCAGTGCATTCATTTACCTGAGACTATAGACATTCATCAGTGCATTCATTTACCTGAGACTATAGACATTCACCAGTGCATTCATTTACCTGAGACCACAAACATTCATCAGTGCATTCACATACCTGAGACTACAGACATTCATCAGTGCATTCATTTACCTGAGACTATAGACATTCATCAGTGCATTCATTTACCTGAGACTATAGACATTCACCAGTGCATTCATTTACCTGAGACTATAGACATTCACCAGTGCATTCATTTACCTGAGACCACAGACATTCATCAGTGCATTCACATACCTGAGACTCCAGACATTCATCAGTGCATTCATTTACTTGAGACTATAGACATTCATCAGTGCATTCATTTACCTGCGACTATAGACATTCACCAGTGCATTCATTTACCTGCGACTATAGACATTCATCAGTGCATTCATTTACCTGAGACTATAGACATTCACCAGTGCATTCATTTACCTGAGACTATAGACATTCACCAGTGCATTCATTTACCTGCGACTATAGACATTCACCAGTGCATTCATTTACCTGAGACTATAGACATTCACCAGTGCATTCATTTACCTGCGACTATAGACATTCATCAGTGCATTCATTTACCTGAGACTATAGACATTCACCAGTGCATTCATTTACCTGCGACTATAGACATTCATCAGTGCATTCATTTACCTGAGACTATAGACATTCATCAGTACATTCATTTACCTGAGACTATAGACATTCACCAGTGCATTCATTTACCTGCGACTATAGACATTCATCAGTGCATTCATTTACCTGAGACTATAGACATTCACCAGTGCATTCATTTACCTGAGACCACAGACATTCATCAGTGCATTCACATACCTGAGACTCCAGACATTCATCAATGCATTCATTTACTTGAGACTACAGACATTCATCAGTGCATTCATTTACCTGAGACTATAAACATTCATCAGTGCATTCATTTACCTGAGACTACAGACATTCATCAGTGCATTTATTTACCCGAGACTAGACACTCACCCGTGCATTCATTTACCTGAGAACACATATTCATCAGCACATTCATTTACCCGAGACTACAGACATTCATCAGCGCATTCATTTACCCGAGACTACAGACATTCATCAGCGCATTCATTTACCCGAGACTACATTCATTACCCACTGATGTGAGTATTGCAGCTGGTGCCGTCTGCCTGTGTGTGTGTTTTTGTCTCTGTTTATCCAGAGACATATCTCCAGAATCCTATGAGGTAGAATCACCAAATTTGACACATACATTCATATTATGAGTGGCTAGAAAAATCTTTAGTTTGGCATCAAAAGGTAAAAAATTAAGGTAATAGGTTTATTTAGTGCATCCTGAAATACACACTCTGTAAGTCAATGCAAGAAGGTACAATCACCAAATCAGTAAAATACATTGATATTGTGGTTTTCTAAGGAAGATTTAGTTTCAGGTAAACCGTTCAATTATCTAGGTCATGGGGTCACAAAGTGCATCCTGAAATACAATTTTTAGCCATAAATCAGGAACCTATCGAAGAATAACCAAATTTTACATGGTGAAAGATCGACATCGTGGGGTTACTTACTGCATACCTGAATACATATTTTCGTAAATAACTCTGCAATATAAGATAGTATGACCACATCATTAACATACATTCATAATGCAGTTACCTAGAGGCAAAACTTACATTCCAGGTCAAAAGCTTAAATATCTACGTCATAGGGTCATTAAGTGCATCCTGAAATACACATATATTTAGCCATAAATCAGGAACGCAAATAGGTAGAAACTCTAAATTTGTCACATCCCTCCACATAATAGGTGGCTAGAAGTGCTATGAGTTTCCAACAAATACACATTGTATACTGGAATACACATTTTTGGCAATATCTATGAAATGCAAGAACGTATAATCTCCCCATTTAGGACACTTCATATTGCGACAATTTAAGGTTGCTTTGAGTTTGAGGTCAACAGATCAACTATCTAAACCACAGGAGTCACTACCCAGATAACATTACTACGTTGGGTCAATGTTGGCAATTGGTTGGTAATGTCGCCATTGGCAATAGTGTTGGGCCAATGTTGGCACAACAGTGGCAAAATTACAGTTGGGTTACAGTGGTTGGGCCATCGTTGCCCCAAACACTTATAGCCAATGTATATTATAAATGTTATATACATGCATTGGGCTAACATTCGCATAGCAGTGGCCAAATTACAGTTGGGTAAAGTGGTTAGGCCAACGTTGGCACAACCACGTAGCCAATGTATATAATAATATACATATGCACATTAACTGTTTGTTATCTAAGTATTTCAATGTACGTCTATTTGATTAGTTTGGATGATAGCATTTTTTTTTAATTCATCATTTCTCAAGGGAGGAAACTCATCAACTCGATAGCCCATTATTTAATAGATTAAGTTATGTCCATATTAGGAGTAATGTATAATGTCAATTTGTCATAAATAGTATTACTATGAAATACCATGCAAATCATCACTGGTTCGGCATGGTACCTGGCAAACAGATTTGACACATTTATTTGCCAATGTGCTAAATATTTTGCACATATAAAAAAATTTTTAAATCAAATTTGTAAATTTTTCTTAAAATTTAATAAGTTGGGCCAACGTAGACCAATAAGCAGAATGCCATTGGGTCAACATAGCCAGCCAACGTATTCTTGTCATCTGGGTAAGTGAATTGCCAAGACACCGCACAAAGGCGAGTCAGCATCACCCTCGAGTCCATTCTAATTTATTAGTGCATTATTTACCTGTATGCAGCCGTTCATGGCTGATGCAGTCTTTACGAGCGATGAAGGTCTTTCCACAATACTGACATTTATGCCTCCTGTCCCCAGTGTGGATCTTACGATGTGCGGATAAGCCAGGATAAGCCACAAATTTCTTCAAACAGAATTCACACTCAAAGTTGCGTACGCCAGTGTGCCAGTGTTTATGTCCATCCAGTGCTGTTTGTGTGCTGAATGCTTTGTCACACAGAGGACACGGGAACGGTTTGTTACCTGTGTGATTATGCATGTGTGTAGCGAGTCTGCATCGCTCCTGGAACTTCTTGCCACACACAGGACACTGATGATTGAAAGTGCCGGTATGTTCCACAGCGAGATGTCGCTTCAAATGATCCCGCTGTATGAAATCACGACTGCAGTAGCGGCAATGATATGGGCGTTCACCTGCAAGCAATCACACAGTACCACACACAAGTGGCAATGATATCGGCGTTCACCTGCAAGCAATCTTACAGCACTACACACAATGATATGGCAAGAGATTATATAGATCACCACAGCAACAGATATTACACACATTACCATGGCACCAGAAACCATATATGTTGCTGTGGTGAGAGACTACACACATTACCATGACAGCAGAGAGGTACATACATTCTCATAGCAATAGACACTACATCAGGCTTGCACAAATTGAAAATTTGCGCAACCCATATTTGTGTTATGCAAATTTTCTTTAGCTAACCCAATTTGGGCGTGTGCAACCTCTTTTTACATATATTTATGTACAAAGTAAAGAAAACGGCGTAACTCAAAAAAGTGTTGCGCTAAAAATATTTGCGTAACCGTTGTGTGAATGAAAAAATGGGGTATGCTATTTGTGCAGGCCTGTACATACATTGCCGTGGCAACAGAGATTAATTTACACACATTCCCATGGGAACAGAGACTACACATAATACAATGATGGTAACAGAAACTATAGACATTCTTAGTCTAAAGTAAGTGAAGCAAGAACAATAGAGCTTTATCACGGCCATCTAGGATCTCAAAATGGCTTCAAGATGTTCCCAAAACAAAACAAAATGTACTGTTGAATATTTCGAGCATAACGGACCTTTCCATTTTTAGCTATGCCCCGCCCATCTCTAGCTAAGCTCCACCCACACCTCACTAGTGTTGGGATCATTCCCTGAACTCCCTGACTATCACTTCCCAGAAAACTATACAGGTAAGCTGTTGAATATTTTGAAACTAATTTGACTGGGTGCTGTTGCTGCCTCTGGCAGCAACAGCGCAATAGGCAGCAACAGTGCACAGTCAAATTAGTTTCAAAATATTCAACAGCATGTTTATTAAATAGTAGAGACATACAATTCGTACATGTTGGACTATTAAGAGCTAAAGACACGCCATATAGAATCATTTATGACATCATCATACATGCGGCTTAGCTGATTATGACGTCATGTGACGTTATTACTCTGGAAAGGTCCATCGCATAAATTGGAAGAAATTGTTACAGCAGCAATGAGCTCCAGTCAATTTAAGCCCAAAATATTCAACAGAACATTTCTAAACTCATGAACATCATGTTCAACATTGTACTAACCTGTTTCTGTTTTTGTATTTTTACTTAGGCCAAAATAAAAATTGTTTTTGTTTCCAGTAAACCACTCGGGTCAACCTTTTGGCCGTACAATACACATAATTCTTTTTCACCCAATGTGTTGTATTTCCGTGGCACTGTTAGCTGGTGAAAATCAATATATTCGCAATAAAAAAATTTTATATCGCGTATATACTATGAGATACGGAGACCTACCTTCCGATATATTCTGCCTTAAAACCGTTAAAATTGATGCTATGTCATTAAACCAGTTTCTATTTGCATAAATAAAATCTACATTTGCATCGTAAATAAATGACTGTCACGTGATCATAATGCATGTTTCATTAACCCTGTAACACTTATATCAGCCAAAAAGCCTTCTGCAGTGGTCTTGAGAAATATCCATTTGCAGACCAAGAGAAGACCATTTTTAAAAATTTACCATTGGAATGACTGGCTCGATAACCGAGCTAGTGATTCCAGCGGTAAATCCCCCAAAAAAGTCTTCTCTTGGCCTGCAAATACACATTTTCTATGAAAAAATTGAAATTTTCTTGAACAAATTCGAGAAGGTTAAGGGCGAATTTAGGCCACCACGCTCGTGACTACTAGGACATGGTACTCGAGTCTTATTCTCCTGTTTACACTGGTTGGTAAAGTACCTACACAGGTACAAATATTGGCATTTTGGCGCTAGTACTCTTGTAGCATGAGAGAGAGATGGTCTAAACTTGCCCCATATGACAATGCATCACACATGATCGGAATTGATAGTCAGGTTTTGGTTTGTTTATAGCACAGAATAACTGTACTAAGTATTTATAAACTTTTTAATTTGGTGTTATCCGTGATCAGACACATTTTCGTGTTTTAAACGCCATTTGTAATTCCCAGTCGGTAATAACCTGCGGCTGGAATATGATACTGACGATTAGAAAGCATCGCAATTGATATGACATGACATAAAATTCTACTATTGGTAATATTTCACTGATAAATATTGATTCCCTGATGGGCATTTCCGATCAGAACCTATCGGATTACTTGTGACATTATCGTCATTATGTCATGGAAATAAGTCATCCTCTATGCATACCACTACTGCGTTTCTATTGGCCACTATGGTAATGCGCATCAAAAACTATTCAATCATGAACGAAGAACAATATATATTCTGCTTACTGCACACCATGGTGTTTACAATAAGTTCTGCAACAGCGGGAGATATTAAATGCCATCTGTAAAGCCAATTCATGATGATGGAAATTACAGATATTTCACCAATTACAATTTGTGTTACAATGTCTGTGCAAAAACCACATTCTTTGTCAGTTAAAACTATTAAATGAAAGAATAACTAAATATCTTGCAGCAACAAGCATATCTATGTCTTATTCTAATTTAAACTATATCATCAGCATGAAAACGGAAAAAAGGATTTTTTTCTCCCTCCCTATTGACATTTTTTTCCCTCTTCCTGAAGATCTGTACTGTACATACCTATATGCAAGTGATGATGACATGTCAGGTTTGACGTACTTGTATGCAAGTGATGATGACGTGTCAAGTTTGACATACCTGTATGCAAGCGACGATGACGTGTCAAGTTTGACGTACCTGTATGCAAGCGACGATGACGTGTCAAGTTTGACATACCTGTATGCAAGCGATGATGACATGTCAAGTTTGACATACCTGTATGCAAGCGATGATGACGAGTCAAGTTTGACGTACCTGTATGCAAGCGACGATGACGTGTCAGGTTTGACGTACTAGGAAACATTCGGCCACAGATATCACATCTAAATTTCTTCTCCCCAGTGTAGCGAGGTGCTCCTTTACCGCTTGCCACTTTTTTCAAAATGCTTGTCATCTTCCGCGTGATGATGACGTCTTGCTGTGTTGCCATGGCCACGTCAGGGTTAGAAGCAGAAACTCGCTGCAAGACTGCGTGTTGTGTAGCTGTCGTGGTTGTATCGTCATGCTCACTGCTGACACCAAACCATTTGTTATAGGTCTCTGCGGGTATCTCAACTGGTATCTGGTAAACAATCAATAAAGAGACTTAATCCTTTAATGCACAAATGTGGTCATGAAAATTTACAGACCAAGAGAATACAATTTTTGAAAATTTATCACTGGTATGACTGGCTCAGTTATCGAGCCAGTCATTCCAGTGGTAAATTATATAAAATTGTATTCTCTTGGCCTGTGAATGGACATTCCACAAGACCATAACAGAGGCTGACAAATTCAAGGGTTTTTTAATGAAAATTTCAATTCTGGCTGAATTTAAGGACTTTCAAGGCTTGAAAATGCACCATATTTTTTTTTACAGACTTTCAAGGTTGTGGGAACCCTGTATAGGTAGAACCATAAGATATAAGGAAGCATCCTACCAAATTTGGTTAAAAGTGGTTCACTAGTTCTCGAGAAGACATTTTAAATTTGGCGGCAAAAAACAATCCAAGATGGTCACCAACCCGTTTACCCGACAGGTTCTAAAGTGGAAATTTGAAGTCTGCATACCTAAAGAGCTTCAAAATCGATCAAATCTAGAAATCTAATACGGCTGCTAAATGTGCTACATTTTGATTGGTCCATGCCAACCCTGTTTTTTGACGAATCAACTCCCCTTGAACAAACTTTAATGGCCTTAGTGCCAAATCATATCTCCCAAATTTCACCCGATCCATTTAGCGGTTCTGGAGATGTCGTTTTCACTAATCAACTTCCTTTGAACAAACTTGGTTCAGCTTGTCTATGCCCTAAGGTTGCTTCTGCCAAATATAATTGAAATCAGCCCAGTGGTTCTTGAGATGTCGCATAAAGGAAAAGTTGACAGCCGGATGCTGGACAGTGATCATGGCATAAGCTCACTTGGTCATTCTGTCCAGGGGAGATAAAAATAGACCAATCAAAATAGGAGTTCTGGAGTCTACCACCATATGGTCCTTCTAGGCAAATGTCACTTGAAATCCATTAAGCGGCTAAGGAGATCTGAGATGCATTTTGACAAATTTAAGATGTTCACCGAAAAAATCAATCACAGTTGACGGATGGCAGTCGCCATGACAAAAGCTCACTTGCCCATTCTGGCCAGGTGAGCTAACAATCCCTTCCAATCAAATTAAATCCAAAATATACAGTAGTAGTGACTAGTGAGTCTGTAGTAGTGACTAGTGAGTCTGTAGTAGTGGCTAGTGAGTCTGTAGTAGTGGCTAGTGAGTCTGTAGTAGTGGCTAGTGAGTCTGTAGTAGTGGCTAGTGAGTCTGTAGTAGTGGCTAGTGAGTCTGTAGTAGTGGCTAGTGAGTCTGTAGTAGTGGCTAGTGAGTCTGTAGTAGTGGCTAGTGAGTCTGTAGTAGTGGCTAGTGAGTCTGTAGTAGTGGCTAGTGAGTCTGTAGTAGTGGCTAGTGAGTCTGTAGTAGTGGCTAGTGAGTCTGTAGTAGTGGCTAGTGAGTCTGTAGTAGTGGCTAGTGAGTCTGTAGTAGTGGCTAGTGAGTCTGTAGTAGTGACTAGTGAGTCTGTAGTAGTGACTAGTGAGTCTGTAGTAGTGACTAGTGAGTCTGTAGTAGTGACTAGTGAGTCTGTAGTAGTGACTAGTGAGTCTGTAGTAGTGACTAGTGAGTCTGTAATAGTGACTAGTGAGTCTGTAGTAGTGACTAGTGAGTCTGTAGTAGTGACTAGTGAGTCTGTAGTAGTGACTAGTGAGTCTGTAATAGTGACTAGTGAGTCTGTAGTAGTGACTAGTGAGTCTGTAGTAGTGACTAGTGAGTCTGTAGTAGTGACTAGTGAGTCTGTTTTGTTCTATTTTGGAAACATGTTAGCTTATTTCTGAGCCGTACAGCAGCTTGGAGAGCTGGCAGTAACTCTTTAACCCTCGAATTTGTCGAATCAAGACAATTTCAATTTTCTCATACAATCAAACATTCAACTGATTCAAGTGCTAAAGCTTTAACCCTTACCACTCTGGTGTCAAAACGTTAAATTTTCAAATTAAATTAAAAGATGAACTGGTGTTAATTTTTCAACAAATTCGGTGGGAGATGGTGCTGTCATAGACAGCAACATCTTCCAACAAAATTGCTGAAAAAAGTACACCAATTTCTTTGTTATTGACCCAGTAAAAAATAGAATACTGACATCAGAGTAATAAGGGTTAAGATATTTTGTGTGAGTGTATTTCACTGTACCTGCCACTGCCTGTGATAGCTTGAGATATTTAGGGGCGGGGTGGGGAATGTTTCAACTTATTTAACTGTCACAGGTTTTTAGTAGGATTTTTCTTTACCAGGCATGTCCAGGACCTGAACTCCTTCATATCTCCAGGTGAAAATACTGGTTTGGAACGCAATCATAAATACCATGTACATTATTGCAGAAATTAGAATGTATCATTATTAACTCATTACTGGCTTCAAGCATAAACATGGGAGATAGCTCCTATGAGCTATAAATAGCAAATTATTTGAAAGGAAAAATGTATTTTCAAAAACATTACACTGATATGACTGGCTCGAATGAGCCAGTCATATCAGTGAAACTTTTTCAAAAATTACATGTTCCTTGCAAATAATTGGCAATTTATAAATCAGAGGAATTGTGTCACCAAGAGTTGTCTCCCCAGGTGAGTGTGTGAAGAGTAAAAGATTAATCACCCAACTCAGTACTTATTACATGTGGTAGGTAGATATTTTTTATGGCTGTCACCAGCAAAATCTGTCTGTTATTAACAAACAGACAGACAGACATACAGCTAGACAAATATTTCAACCCCTGCCAGGTTGGTATTCAGGAAGTGTGTAGCTTATGGCTTGTGACATTTATGCCAATTGGGAGGTGAGAGTCCTGGTTATGCATTTCCTAGTGCGCAATCCCGGCCCTGGCGTATTTCACACTGTACCTGTGAGGCCATGAGAGGAAGAGATGCTGGCATGATCCTAATGGGAGACAGGAGTTGTAGTGTTGCAGTGTTTGTCATGTCATCATCATGTTTAATGATGATTGTCTCTGTATGTTCAACATGCTGCGGCACCTCCTGAAGCACAGTGACACTTTCTGTAGCATGATCTGCTTCAGAAGTCTGCTGAATGACCACTGTAGCACCACTGACAGGATGAACAATGCTGCTCAAACCTCCCATCTCATGCTCATATATGTACCTAGTTGGAGCAGCCTCTGTCTGGACAATCTCCGGTGCGCTGCTGCCTTGCTGAAAGTTTCATAACAACAGAACATTTGTCTCATTTGCTTTCACCGACAAATCCAGGCAAAGTATTTTCTTTCAGATATACATGTATAAATCTTATTATGGTGAATATTCTGTAATTAATTTGACTGGAAGCCATAGCTGCCTAATCCAGCAACGACTTCCCATCAAATTAATTACAAGATATTTAACAGCTTTGCTGTATGGTTGCATTGATGATGAGATATGGGGAATTCATCGTTGAAAGGTTAATAAGAAAAAAGGTGCCTCATTTTGTTTTAAAACCTAGGTTGGATTTTGGACAGCTCAAAAGGGGTTAAACATGTCCTAAATCATTCAAAACTAATATGGAAATACTTTTATTAAATGTTAAATAAAAATGCTTATACTACAATGCATAAGAATGCTATATAAAAGACCAAACTAAACGAAATCAAGGATTTCATTTTTCACGAGAGAGTTGATACTTACCTCCCTAATACTTTGGATATTGCTAAATATTGGCTTTCACTCAATAAACACTCAGATTTAAAACAGTTAGGTGCCCCTACTGGGCAGGGAGTCAGAGCGTAGTCTGGCGGATGCCAGCCCCACCACCACGCATGCGCAGACTAGCACTTCCTCTGACTAATTTATTGGCTGATACACATGCAACTATAAAGAGCCTGAAGACCGAGCCTCTGTGGGGTGGAGAGGCCGGGTCCGTATCTAGGGAGGTAAGTATCAACTCTCTCGTGAAAAAAGAAATCCTTGATTTCGTTTATTTCACATCAAGAGTATACTTACCTCCCTAATACTTTTGATATTGCCAGAATTCGACAGTGAATTCGGCGGGAGGGAGGCGAGGTCAAAAGACCAGCTCATCCCTATACGCTTTTCTGCGTTTAAGGCACTTAAACTTCTGAAACTGTATGAAAAACAGTCAGGATTTGACTAACCATCGGATAACACCCCCGATGTATGAGAGATGACCGAATGTCATATGCGCTCCCCCCCCCTCCTTCCTGGGAGGAAGAGTCGAATGACCTCAATGTCCTATACGCTCTCTACGTACAAGTGCCATGTAGTACAGGACAGAGACGAAAAAACTCCATTTTCGTATACTCTCAACAATGAACCACATAAATACACAAAACCATCATCATATAAATAACCGGTAACGTGACAAGACAATCAACAATGGACAACACATACACAAGACTGACCTTGTTGAAATGGCTGCTGACATCCTCTTCCCATTGGTGAAGATCGATGCAGTCCCAAATTAGTGGTTGTTTCCATAAATTAATTGTGAAATATATAAGCAATGAGGAAACCCCATCAAAAATATATATGCCTAGTTATTTTTTCAAAATCGACAAGGCGAGAGGATTAGAGGTGTCACGGAGATAATGGTCTGTAAAACTTGACTCACAGTGCCACTGAGCCACCGACATAATATCATCCACAGGGACCCCATTAAATAGGGCAGTGGATGTCACTACGCCGCGGACACTGTGAGCCTTGGCCACGTCAACCTGCTTCCCGGTGGCGGATTTATGGCAAAACTGAATGCATTCTACAATCCACCTGGAAATGGTGTCCTTAGAAGCCCTGCCATGGGGTTCAATATATGACAACCATAACGCTGACTGGTCGGTGCGCCACTCCGCCGTACGTTGTTTGTACCGGCGAAGCGCCCGGACAGGACACCATGCTTTAGAATTAGGATCATATCTAGTTAAAGCAGGCAAAATAATAGGTTGACCTGGATATTTCAACGACTGATTTTTAGCCAAGAAATTAATCCTAGGTAGCAGCTTAAGGCCTTCCCCTGAAACCACAAAACGGTCATCCTCGGCTGATAAGGCATGAATCTCACTCCTACGCCTAGCCGAGGCCGCAGCAATTAAAAACACAGTCTTCAGTGTTAATAGTTTCATAGAAATGGAACTAAGTGGTTCAAATGGCTTATCACCTAGTACTTGAAGCACTAGCGATAAACTCCAAGACGGAATCACCGGTGGATTCCTTGGTCTTAGATTGCCCATGCCTTTAATTAATACATTTAATGTATTCACTTCATCACTTCCCCTCTTAGCCAAGCAAGGAATAACAGACACTAAAGCTGACTTATAACCAGCAATAGAGTTAGGCTTGAGGCTATAGGCATCATAGAGGTGACAGAGGAAATCAGCTACTACTTGAATAGATGCATCCATTGGATCAATACATCTTTTTGAGCACCATTCTGCAAATCTGTTGATTTTATAATTATATGCTCTGGAGGTTGACCCCCTCCTGGCTTTGGCCATAAACATGGCTGCTTGCTCAGAAAAGCCCTCCTTAATTCTAGATTCCTTGACAACATCCACGCAGTCAATCTGAACATTGACGGATTGTTGTGAAGGGCCTTGCCCTGGAAGATAATATCGTCCATCAGAGGCAGAGGAACCGGATTGCAGACCAGAAGGTCCAGCAGATCCGTATACCATGATCGGTTTGGCCAATCCGGGGCGATCAGAAGCACTTGGCATTCCTCTTGTCTGATTTTCTGAAGAATTTTTGGAATCAGGATTGCTGGAGGGAATGCGTATGCATACATTCTCCCCCAGCTGATAGCTAACGCATCTGTTGCGAAAGCGCTTGGATCCGGAATCGGAGAGACGTACGTCGTCATCTTCGCATTCTTCTTCGTTGCGAACAAATCGATGTTGGGTTTCCCCCAATGGTCGAACAGACGATCCGCCACACATTGATTTAGTTGCCATTCCGTGGGTAAAACACTCATCCTTCGGCTCAATGAGTCTGCTAGCAGGTTTAACCTTCCCGGAATATGAACTGCTTTCAAGGTAATCTGGTGATCCAGACACCAACAAAGCAGTCTCCATGTCATCATACAGAGACTGGGCGACTTCGTTCCGCCATGGCGGTTTATGTAAGTCACAACTGTTGAGTTGTCTGAACGAATAAGAACAATCTTGCCCTGAACTTTCTGTAAGAAATGTTCCAGGCCCAGGACTACTGCTCTTAGCTCCAGTAGATTTATATGTTCCTTTGACTGTTCCAGATTCCAAAGCCCTGATATCGTGGACTCTTCCAGGCAAGCTCCCCAGCCCTCCATCGATGCATCTGTATACACAGTCACCTGAGGGTGGGGAGGGGTTAGCATAACCCCCACCAAGAGATTCTCTGTGTCCAACCACCATTGCAGGTGATGAATCAGAGGCGCCAACACTGACACATTCGAGTCCAGCGAACCTGTACTCTGGGTCCATTGTGTCATGAGAAATAACTGGATCGGCCGCCTGCGTAAGGCGGCCTGAGGAATGACTGGTTCCAATGAAACCATCAACCCCAGCATTCTCAAGTAAACCCGTGCCAGGACATGACGACTGTCGCACACTGACTGAATTAATGAGATGAGTTTCTGAACTCTCTCCTGAGTAGGATAAACATATCCTGTCTCTAGATCGAAGAACATCCCCAGGTAAACAAACTTCTGGGATGGAGTCAGCTCTGATTTTGGGAAATTGATCATCCAGCCTAAGTCTGTGAGAGTTTTCAAAACAATCTCCAGACTGGCCGACAAACTTTCCCGGGTGTGCGCTTTCAACAGCCAGTCGTCTATGTACGTGTGGACTGCTATGCTTCTCCTGCGGAGGTATGCGGTGATTGCAAGAACCACACGGGTGAAAACCCGAGGAGCCGTGGAAATTCCGAAGGGTAGCACCCTGAATTCCCACTGTCTGCCCTGGAATGCAAATCTCAGGAAGCGACGGAAACTCCTGTGTATGGGGATGTGGAAATAAGCGTCTTTCAAATCTATCGACGCTGTCCACATTCCCCTCTCTAACCCCGCCAACACCGAGCGCACAGTCTCCATCTTGAAACTGGGCGTCTCTATGAACTTGTTCAATGGCTTGAGGTTGAGAATTGGTCTCCACCCTCCGGTGTTCTTTGTTACTAAGAACAGGGTTGAATAGAAGCCGGACACCTCTGTGCCGGCTGAATAGCTCCTTTTTGTATGAGGGAATTTATTTCCTCCTCGATACACAACCTTTGATCTGGATCTCTCGGATTTGGAGTCCAGATCGGCACTAGAGACAGTCGCGATGGCGGGCCTGTCATCCAATCGGGATGATACCCGACTGAAAGCCATCGCAAGACTAAACGGTCCTGAGTTAACCGTTCCCACTCTTGCATGTGGTCGGCTAATCGGCCTCCCATCGGTCCACCTAGGGATAGAGGTGGACATAAGGAGTGCAAGAGCGGCACTGTCTCCTTTGCCAGAAACATCAGGAACGATTACCCCGCCCAGATCCTCGCGCGCCATGACCAGCACCGCGCGCACCTCGGTGCGCGGGCGGCTGCCTGGCTGACTGCGCCTGAGGAGCCTGCACCCCCCTCGCTGCTGGCCGAATCGCACGTGGCCGAGGCCGGCGCTGCGATGGTGGTTGGCCTCTGACCTGGCCACTACCACCTCGAGCCTGCAGGGGACGATACGCAGGGGGTGCGGCGCGAATGTTGGCACGACGAAGCACCTCAAACTGTTCGCGCAGCGCCCTCTGGTTATTGACCAGAGTAACCGTCTCCTGGAGGTGTCTACATCCCTCACCTCCAAAGAGACCAGGACCTGTCATAGGCGTACGTAGTAGCCTATTGTAGAGGTCCTGGGATGGGCACAGATTATCCAAGGCAAAAGTGCGCCTTGCCCGGACACTCCTGGTCACCGCCCGCATCATACAGTCCAGAGCCAGGTTGATACCATCCTGGATGGCTCGCTGGACTGTGACCGGACTTGGCTGGCGCGATGCGGATGCTGTTACTACCCCTTGTAACAGCTGGGAGACGTGGGACAGAGCGCCAATCGAAGCCCTCCCACTCTCCTCCGCATCACGCAACGCGGCATTTGCCGAACGCAACGCGTTCGAACACAAGACTCCCGTGTCAGAACGGGAGCCTGGCCGCGCATCCTCACCCAAAGCCGCGCGGTCATCCACGCTCGGCTTTGGTACCACACCGTACCGCTGGTAGTCCAGGGGCACGATGCGGCAACGCCTGGCCACCTCGCGCGGGGCCTTAGCGAGACGTCCACTCGCCTTAATGGACGTCTCCGCCGCCTCGAACATGTCAGCGACATGCTCTGCCAGGGCAGAGAAGGCATAGCGTTAGCAGTAGGCTTACCAGCTAACCACGGCCTGTGTTCACGCTGGCTAGCCGACTGCTCCACGGGCAGATCTGGTCTAACACTCACCAACCACTGGCAAGCGTCAGACCAATCCTCCTCCGTGGCTAGTTGCGAGCGCTCTACAAGACGGGGGCCTTCGTCTTCCTCCTGAGCGCAAGCAACAGAGCTTGACGGCGGATACGCTGATATCCCTGGCAAGCCAGGGAGAGCATGCGGGCCTGATAATACCGGCATGCTAATCTCACTGGCTTGACCAGGAGCAGGCGCCGTGGTAGAGCGCGGGGGCATATACCGCCCCACCACGGCCCCGGCCAGCACCAGCTACACTCTCGGCAAGCCGAGGTATGCGGTACCGCTGGCCTTCAGCGCCCAGGGCCACAGTCTGAACCGTGGATTCTACCCCTGGGAGAGTAGAACCGTGGAAAAAGGCGCCTGTATTCCCCGCGAGGGGCGCACAAACGTCATATTCCATGGCCACGTCTTCAGACGGCGACCCCAACAGGTAATCATCATCCTCCTGGCCAGAAAGATTAGACTCCGGGTCAGCAAAGAGAGCTAACCCGGACTGGCCAGGGAAGGTGCCATACGAGGTACTGGCAGCCGCGGTGTGCGGATACCCCTGGACTGATGAGCAGCCCGCGGGTTCCAGCGACGACCGTCCACGGTCCCTATTGGGCGCGGCAATAAGCCTGCTGCCAGGGCCGTGGAACACCCCCTCTAATGGGGCCACCTCTGAATCTTCAAACAACGGAAGCGTACTAAGGAACGTTGATTCAGAGGTGGGGATTACCTGCTCCGAAGCAGATGATGAGGCCAATAAAGGATTTGGTCCAGGAAGCATGCCACGAAGCAACTCTGGAACCAAATCCTTTATTGTCCTCCTCATTTCTCCCAACATCTCGGTCCGGAAGGCCTCCATGTCCACCGCGGACGAGGCCTTCCTCTTACCCTTCTTACTTACGACCTCTTTTTTCAGCTTCTTTTTCTCCTCCTCCATCTTGTCCTTCGCCTGCAAGCACAAGAATTCGGACATTAGCTCGCCCCCCCCGTGCTTACATATCTCGCAATTAAGCAAGGGACCACAGGGGCTACACTGAAAACATAGATGAGGGCCAAACTTGTCCCTCAAAAATCGTCCACAGGACGCACAACCAGGTCTCTGAAAAAGGCCAAAGGACGAGGAGTATGAGCAAACTAGTTAAGCTTAGAAACTCACCAACTCAAGAGAAGGAAAATGATCATAAAGATCATAATTTTTATCAGAAACCAGCTTCGGACAACTTTAATTGTAAATAAAGAGCAAAGCTGATTATGACGTCATTAATCCTATGACAGGACAAAATCGATCCCCAACAAACATCCCAGTGCAAGGACGAATTGTATCTCTAACCAGAACATGTGCAGAATGGACATTTCGACTACACAAGCATCAGATAAATACTGATAACAATGGCAAATAGTGTTAATTATCTCCCTTTCTCATATCAATAATTAATACCCGACACCTTGTCTAGACAAACCATCCAACCTGATGAACTGGAGCACTCCACCACTGAACGCCTCTTAACTCTCTCCACCTCAAGGGGAAGGAATTGGATCAAGAGGGCAAAGTGAGAAGACCTTTATAATAGGCCTCCAACTCACTGGGCATAGAATTTTTGGTTAGATAACCTAACAGTATTAGTAGGAAATGGAACCATGGTGGAGAGACACAAACCCTCTGCTGATGTCATGTCCTTATTTCTCCTTCACACAGACCTGTGGACATAAACACAAAGAGAGATTAGTCTTATATAGCACCTAGTTGAAAAAAAACCCAACTAATTAAGGCGCTTATCACGTTTAGCGAGAGTCCCGGAAACACATTACAACGGGACAAAACTCGCTAATTTTACTAGAAGTCACCTGATTTAAAGGTCCAAGGCCCTCCTGTGGCGAAGTCACTCTCTCAGCCATCTTTGTCAGGGGTAAACTTCTATCTAATAGTCTTAAAAAGCTTTGAAAAGAGTATAGAAAGATTCTATCATGAAAGCATGTGTTGTCTCTCAGCCAATAAATTAGCAAAGAGGAAGTGCTAGTCTGCGCATGCGCGGTGGTGGGGCTGGCATCCGCCAGACTACGCTCTGACTCCCTGCCCAGTAGGGGCACCTAACTGTTTTAAATCTGAGTGTTTATTGAGTGAAAGCCAATATTTAGCAATATCCAAAGTATTAGGGAGGTAAGTATACTCTTGATGTGAAAACTGTCTATCGCTTTATATCAGTGAAATTATTTTTCAAATTTTTATCAGAGTTCATGTACAGCTCCACTGAAATGAAAATATTGAGAATCAGAAATGAGCTCAACTCTTTAACCCTATAACACTCAAAAATGGCTTCAGCAGTGGTCTTGAGAAATGTTCATTTGCAGACCAAGAGAAGCCTATTTTTGAAAATTTTACACTGGAATGACTGGCTCGATAACTGAGCCAGTCATTCCAGTTGTAAATTGTCAAAAATAGGCTTCTCTTGCCCAGCAAAATATCGATTCTGCTGCTACTTCAGCGCCCGGTTTTGGCCAGCGTGATCAGTAAAGTTCTCATAGATTGATAACAGATGTATATCCTAAATAAATGTGGGACTATTTGTTACTTTATAGAAATTTAAACTAACTACATGTAGGAGCGTAGGTACAATGTATACACCTGTGCAAAAGTTAAGCACCAGCAAAAACAATAGAACGTAGAAACATGATGGTACAACTAGGCTGCCATACTTTTTGTCCCGCGTTAGCTGACATAATTCCAAGTACGAAATGCACATGCATGCATGACTTCACGCCGCTTGATGTCCGTGCGTAGCGGGAAACAGCACACGTGTTCAGTTATGTAAAAGTCCAGTTTGAGGTGTAGAACATTACATACAGATTTAGGCGACAAGATTAGGAATTTTGTGTTCATGACCGTGGTTTATTTGTACAGAGAGAATTAGCTCTTGATTGTGAACCGCTATGGCAAGATGAAGGTTAAGTGATCGTGTGAAATGGCAAATCATAGGCATGCATACCACTGGTATGTCATGCAGAGAGATTGGCAGACAGCTGAACATTAACCATACTGTAATCAGTCGTTTGATTGCAAAACATGGGCAAACTAACGAGGTGAAGGACAGGCCTAGATCTGGAAGACCGAAGAAGACTACTGCCCGTGATGATCGAGCCCTAGTACGCCTTGTTAGGAGATCTCCATTCACCAACAGCAGAGTGCTCAGCCAGCAATGGGAAACGCGCAATAGAGTGTCAATGTCTACCGTCAAAAGGAGACTGTATGCTGCTGGCATGAAAGCTAGGAGACCTGTCAGACGTCCTCTCCTCACTGCACACCACAAAGAGGAGCGTCTGAGGTGGTGCAACGAAAGAAGACACTGGAACATGAGATCCTGGAGACGGGTACACTGGTCCGATGAAAGTCGGTTCTTGCTTCATGCCACAGATGGTCGAACTCGTGTATGAAGGTCCAGACGCACGGCGTACGACCAACGTAACATCATGGAAGAAGTTCCATTTGGTGGAGGTTCCGTTATGATATGGGGGTGCATCTCATTTGATTGTAAGCTGGATCTGTTGACTGTACCTGGAACACTAAATGGACAAAGATATCAAGATTCCATACTGGATAGAGTTGTGGTCCCTCATTTTGTAAATCATGCACATGGAACCCACCCTATATTCATGGATGACAACGCCCGACCACATCGTGCTAGAGCTGTGCATGAATACCTCCGCCAGAATGCCATCGAAACCCTACCATGGCCAGCAAGGAGCCCTGACATGAACCCTATTGAGCATATCTGGGACATTCTGGGAAACATGGTGAGAAGGAGGGATCCTCCTGTGCAGAACCTACAGGAATTAACAGACGCACTCCATCTTGAATGGCAACGAATACCACAATGGCGTATCAGTCGGTTGGTGACCAGCATGAGACGTCGTGTCCAGGCCGTCATCCAGGCACAAGGTGGATATACCTGGTATTAATAATGACAGTCTCAAACTCGTGCACAGATGTTAAACTTCGTTTTCAGACACCATTAATGACAATCTAGCCACGTGTGTCAACTGTAGGGCAATAGTTGTCAGTTGTGTCAACGTAACCATATTCAGGCCTCGTTTTCAAGTTCAAACAAAAACATACAGTGTTTCCCCACCATCATAATCAGCATTCCTCTAGTTGCATTATTACCTCTTGCACTAAGATGGATGGGTACATAAATGTTTATGCTATTGCTTTCTTCATAGCACATGAATATACCCTCGCATGTGCGTAAAAATAGGGTGGTGCTTAACTTTTGCACAGGTGTATAGATACTTGCCGTCACCATTATTTCAGATTCTATTGACATTGCTGGTGCATAAATCTTGGTATAAACTCATTCTTGTAAGGCATTGTTCTGTTGGTTTCCGAGGTGAGGGTGTAATAAGTGCAGTATTGTCAGTTAAATTAACTCTTTAACACTCAAGCCAAGCAAAAACAGCTTCTGCAATAGTATTGAGAAATGTCATTTTGCAGACCAAGAGGACTATTTTTGAAATTTTACCATTGGAATGACTGGCTCGATAAATAAGACAGTTATTAATACAGTGGGAAATGTTAAAAGACATACATTTCTTGGTCCGCAAATGAACATTTTCTATAACAAAATTGAAATTTTCTCAAACAAATAGGAGGGTTAAATGTGTAACCAGTGTATGCACACTATAGGTGTGACAAAATGCTGAAAACTTGACACAACCACTAATTTATATTTAGCTTGATCAGGTGCAATGTTTTAACATGAGCTCCCTCCGCAAACGGCGCATAATACCCCGCCATGATGACAGGCTAATGAATGACAGCTTTCAGAAAATATTTATTTCTTCCTCAGACCAGTAATCCTTATTAAGTGTCAAAGCGATCCGCTAAACGGTCAAGGAGGTATCGTCCGGAAACCAATTTTCAAGATGGCTGCCACCGACTGGTGGCCATATTGGATTTCGGATTATCGTAAATTTCGATACGTTTCTTCACCAGACATATTCCAAACACCCTAGGAAGTGATCCGATAAATGGTAACGGAGATATTATCCAGAAACCAGCTTTCGAGATGGCAGCCCGTGGCTGGTGGCCATCTTGGATTTTGGATCAGTGTCGATTTCGATAAGTTTCTTCCTCAGACCTAGTCCAGCCACTCTATGACGTTTCAAAGCGATCCGATAAACGGTAACGGAGTTATCATCCGGAAACCAATTTTCAAGATGTCCGTCCGCCGGTGGCTGGCGGCCATCTTGGATTTCGGATCATTGTCAATCTAGATAGGTTTCTTCACCAGAGGTAGTCGAACCACCCGATGAAGTTTAAAAGCGATACGATAACGGAGTTATCATCTGGAAACCAATTTTCAAGATGGCAGTATCATCTCACCCGTGCTAAAATTAGAGGGTACCATGGGACTCACAACTATGCATTATGTATGTCTCATGCTAGATTTGGTAGATATTTGTATGCAAAAGCTTATAAAACTACTTAGTATTTAACAATCATAAAAGGTTTTCATGAGACCTACTGCCATTACTTTTGGGGGTCCAACGCTAAACTTTGGGGGTATATACCCTCAAAAGGACCCTTATGAGAATCACTGGATATGTGACACAATTTTACTCTATGTAAGTGATACTAATTCCACAGCATCCATACAATAAGTTTGGTTCCTGCAATCAAATTCTGAAAGGGCTTGAAACTACAGGAAGGACAAGAATTTTATAGGTATATGTACGCCTCTTTAGCAGATGGATGCATACATACTGTAGTCACTGTGCCATGTATTTCCTGGCTGCTATTTGAGGTCGTTTCGCTCGTATTCGCTAAGATCATCAGGTTCTGAAGGTCACTGTCAGCTGTCACTTCATGCTTGAACACATGCATATTCTGCTCTCCCGATGCACACTCTGCCATCTGGTGGACATGCTGCACACTTGCAGCCACAGCCACACCTGCCATCTTGCGTCGATGCTGTGGACTTGGTGGCTTCACAACCACAAGATGTACCTGGCGTGGCATTTTGAATATGACTGAAAACATAGAAAAGTATTTATGTATATATATCAAATCTGTAAATTTAAAAAATTAGTCTTAATAAATGGCCCAAGGGCCATAGTGCTCAACTAGCTGATGAGGAACTGTAAACATGTTTAGATTAATTAATGCACAACAAGCATCATTGTACCATCAGGCATCCATAACCGTTGCCATAGACAGATGGCAATGGTCCTTATCATTATTTACTAATGCGGCAATCATCCGTACCACTACAGTAATACAACAAGAGCTCCGCAAACGGTGCATAATACCACGACATGATGACAAATCAATGAATGAGAGCTATCAGACATGTCAGAGGTAGACCAGTCATCCTATGAAGTTTCAACATGATCCGCTAAACAGACATGGAGTTATTGTCTGGAAATCAATTTTCAAGATGGCTGCCAGACAAATTGGATTTCAGATCATCTACAATTTCAAAAAGAAATTTTCCTCAGACCGAGTCCTGTCATTCCACGAAGTTTTGAAGGGATCCGCTAAACAGAAATGGAGATATCAATTTTCAAGATGGACACCAGAGGCGTCGACTTCAACAGTTTCTTTCTCCAGAGCTAGTCCAGCCACCCTACCAAGTTTCAAAGCAGTCCAATAAATGGTAATGGAGTTATCACCCAGAAAACAATTTTCAAGATGGACACCCTTAGCTGGCAGCCATCTTGGATTTTGGATTATTGTCGATTTCGATGAGTTTCTTCTCCAGACCTAGCCCAACTACCATATACCAGTGGCTGGCGACCGTCTTGGATTTCGGATCATTGTCAATTTCGAAAGATTTTGAAAGACTAGAGTAGGCTAGCACGATTGGCCGATATTATCGAAATATCGCCAAAATTTTACTGTCATGCCGTATTTGGTCTATTTGTAGCATATGTGTCTATTACGGCAAGCTGTTCAATTTATTTCCAAACCAACATCTCAGAGAACGGGGTGGGATTATACAAGGAATAGGTTAAAAAAGTTGAATTTCATTCTCTAAAATTGCTTTAAAAGATGGACACTAATACGAAAATTTAACACAATTTACCGGTATTTCTTGCCACCTTACTGTATACCTCAAAACCATGATCGCGGGAGTGAAATTATTACCTGGGAAGGTATAAATATTGCATGTTTTGTAATAAGCATGGTTTATAAAATCAAAACTAATCCAAAATTTGACATTAAATGGCGTCGCTGGAATATATAAATCACGTGATATTGCTTGCTCTCCTGTTTTTGGAGGCGAGAGGTGGTGCGTTCACAAATGTGATATCTAAATGAGATGGTATACACGCTTTAGCAAGCAAGGTGAACTATCCGAGATGTTTCTGAAGGCTAACTATTATTATTAACCGGGTACTCGGTAAATGCGGAGCAGATCTAAACATTAGATATCTATGGATCTATTTCATTCCTAATATCATGTGATTTGTATATTTTCACAAATACGACATGAAATGCCCAATTTTAGGATTAATTTTCATGTAATAAACGATGATTTTAACAGAGTACGCAATATTTAGATTGTCCAATATAATAATTTCACTCCCGCAAATGATGAATATGGTATACATTAAGCCAAGGGGTAAACCGGCAAGAAATTATTAATTGTGTCCTATTTTCGTGTTATTAATGATCGGTCTTAGTTTAAGCATCTTGGCGACTGAATTTCAAGTTTTTGTTGAAATTTACCAATTAGAAGTCATCCGGATAAAACTGATATGAAAACTCAGAGTGAAACCGATATGGCTACATAAGCCAAACCGTGCAGTCCAACTCAACCCAAGACCAATTCACCCCCCCTGTGAATTCATATACCGTAAAATAGGCTATACGATATATCGAAATATCGCGATTTTTTCACCACAATATATCGCGATACCTCCTAGGACAATACCGTGCAAGCCTAGACTAGAGACCTAGTCCAACAATCCTATGAAGTTTTAAAGTGATCCGATAAACAGTAACAGAGTTATCATCCGGAAACCACTGTACCGCCTGTCCAGATGGCGCCATCACATAATATCCCGCCAAAATATTGGTGTCCTTGACACTATTTGCCAATGGGAAAAGTACCATAATTGACCAATGGGGCAGCCATCCCTGACATTATTGACCCAGCAGATGACAATTACCGACGATGCTTACAGTAAAAAAATTGGATGATGAAATCATGAAATGCAAGAATATTGGTGTCATTAACATTATTGACAAATGGGAAAGGTACCATTGATCAATGTGGCAGCCATCACAGACATTATTGACCCAGCAGATGACATTTACCAACAGGACAATGGTCACAGTAGAAACATTGGATGAGGAAATGCAAGAATATTGATGTCATTGACATTATAGACTAATGGGAAAGGTACGATTGATCAATGGACCAGACACCCCTGATATTATTGACCCAGCAGATGACATTTACCAATGGAACAATGTTCACAGTAAACAAATTGGATGAAGAATGCAGGAATATTGGTTTCATTGACATCGTTTACCAATGGTAAAAATACCATTGATCAATGGGGCAGCTGTCACAGACACTATTGATCAATAGTTCAATTGTCACAACACTGACATTTACCAAAGGGGCAATGGTGAGGTCACATTAACAGATTTGGATGGGTAAATGCAAGAATATTGACATGATTGGCCAACAGGAAGATTACCATTAATCAATGGGGCAGCTATCCCTGACACTATTGCCATTTGATTGAAGTGTATGAAAGGAGATTCCTGACAAATCTTGTTTTAGTCCATTACCAATTTACGAAACATGACACAGATTATTTTCCCCATATGGTTCGATACGTAAAATTCTTTAAAGAGCCAGAGTTATGGCCCTTATTTAGTCATGGATACTTCATATTCATAGGGCGAATAGATATTGCCTGAAGGAATGTATCTGCTATATTTATTTTTAATCCATCAAACAATTGACAAAACAAATGTATTTTAACCAAAGGGTTCACCAGTTTAAGACTTAATGAACCAGAGTTATAGCCCTTGTTTAAAGATGCATACTCTTTATATCCATAGTTCAAATAGATATTTTACTGAAGAAACATATCTGATAAATTTGATTTTAATCTATCAACAATTGGCAAAAACATGTATTTTCCCCATATGGCTCAATACTTAAAAACAAATCAATGAACCTGAGTTATAGCCCTTGTTTAATGGTCACTTCATAGTTTTAGTTGTAATCCATTATTAAATGACGAAATGTGCAACAAATTTATTTCCCCCCATAAGCTTCAATACTTTGAAAATATAGCAAGGGACATAACTCTCCTATTTGTGGCTGTGACCACTTCAAATTTGTAACCTGTATTGCCTAAAGGAACATGTCTGCCAAATTTGGTTTTAATCAATTGATAAATGACGAAACGTTCCACAAACGTATTCTCTCCTAAGGCTTCAATACTTTGAAAATATAGCATGAGCCATAACTTTGGGCGGGACGGGGCCACTTTATCTTCAAATAGCCCAAATAGATATTGCCAAAAGGAACATATCTGCCAAATTTCGTTTTAATCCATTAACAAATGGCGAAACGGGCCACAATTGTTGACAGGCAACAGACAAATCGTGATTGTATAAGCTCAACTAGATGAACTAGAAATATATGTTTACTGATATCCAATATATATGCAGATCAGGACTCATCTCCTGATGGTTCGGTTTTTGTGGTACATATATCTATTTTAAAATTACACCTTGTCCTCGAAGCCTATCGCAGTGATGATATATCATGATATTTTCTTAAATATTGTTTGCGCAAAACCAATATCTCCAAGATCTAACTGATGCGAGTTAAGTCGTTCAAGGAAAACTTGTCCACATATGAACTTGTCTAAAAGCAATATGTAATCCTTGTAATGTCGGCATTACGACGATTACTTGTTTGCGTGGCAACGTGACAGTTGGCTATGGCTATAAATAAACAGATGCACTCACCCTAATAGCGAGCAAGCAAGATGTATAGATAACGTGTGTACATACATGTGAATGACTGTATTCTCTTAAGTAGAAGTAGACCTAGAGTTGATAAAGATGTATAAAGATTTTTGTACCAATCAAAGGGTGATAACTTATTCTTTAAAGGAATGCATCAGCATACTCATGACTCACAAGCAAAGCTACATGTAACTGTAGGGTTGTAACGAACATTCGTTAGTTCGGAAAATCGCAAACCAAGGGTTTGATATTTATATCCAATGATGGAATGCATCTGAATGCTTTAAAATTATCAGGGATCTAACAAGTCATGGAAATGGAAAGTTTACTTTTTTCTGGGATTAATAGACAGGTGGTCTTATTAAGATGAACCATGTTCTGTTCACTTGCATGGGATTCATGTGGTTCGTGAACCATACATAAGCTAACCCTTTCACCGATGAATTCCCATATATAATTTTAGAAAAACCATACTGGAAAACTGTTGAATATTTTGAAATTAATTTAACTAGAAACTGTTGCAGCTTTCAGTCAAATTAATTCCAAAATATTCAACAGAATAAGTTTTCTATCATAAAGAATTTACTTTTTCAGGGATTTGTTGGTGAAAGGGCGAATAGATGAGTAATCTCTGAATGTTCTCTAAGTGTGATTTATGAATATGACCATGAACGGAACTTACCGTAGCTGGCTATGAATCTTATATCATTTTCTAACATTTGTTGTTAGAACTTGTCATTTGTGTTTTCTACCATTTAGCCACCTGCCTTTAAGTGTTATTTTCTGTTAGGAGTAATTTCTCGTATACAATAGCATATTAAAAAGGTTCGTGAACCAGTTCCTGGTTCGGACATCTGTATCGTGAACCAGTTTGGTTCGTGAAAATCATCACGAACCACAGCCCTATGTAACTATTTTAAAAAAACCCAATTAAACATAAAACAACACGTCTATAGCCGCTCCAGGTATTAATACAGGTATTAATAATACAAAAAATATAGATAGAATTGATTTAGAAGTCGTTTCAACTTTCAAACACATTTTCACGTTCCTCATCATTCAAAGGGAAGGAATTTCTGAAGTCAGTGCAGATTTCCGGATCTGTAAGTACCGTATAAAGTACGGTAGGGCTGAAGTTTGTGAGGATTTTTACAAACCGAACGTGTTCACGATATATATGTCCGAACCACGAACTGGTTCACGAACCTTATTAACCCTTGAAGGCACAGAGTATTAGAAAGGCATTCATTTAGTAACGTATTTTTATATTTGATATATATTTAATTAAATTGATTAGCCATGCTGTGAAACTGCGAGACGATTACAATAGCTCCGAGCATGCGCGGTTCTCATTAATTTGTTTAAATCCACTTTTCATATATACCCACTGATCGTTATATTTCGGCTAGAAAATGGACTGACGTTGTTAGTGTCTGAAAATCAGAGGGGGGGGGGGACTCATGGGTAAGTCGCAACCAACTGCAGGTTTTTACTATTGTAGGAACTCTGACTCTCGCCCAGCATACCAGAAACGGCATAGGGCAGTGTCAGAGAACTCGGACTAAGTTAGTTGCCGAACACCAGTTATGGGAGTTAATAAATATGGTTTCTGTTTTGTTATGATGATAGACTCCTACGTTTTATGCTGTTGAGTATGTAAATTCTACCGCAGTGAATACTGTAGCATAGTTTTCGTCCTATGATGGTGACCTAGTATGTACACTCGATAATGAGCTGTAAGTAATATGAATATGATGAATTTGGAATGAGGAAATTACAATATCATTATCATTCTGGCATATGTCATTTGTGTTTTATATGGCAAATCTCACTCCTTAGGCAAATCAAAACTTGGCATCTCTGACTCGATCTGAAATCTGTGATTCAATTTCAAAGCGACATTTCAGCTTTAAATGATTGGAAATATGTTTAGTAACCAGTTTTCGCAGTGCGACAAAAAATACACTGATTTATGACATCATAGACTGCGGAACACTCTTACAGAGGCTTTCTTTGAGGTGTGTCTCAGTCACGATCTAATATCCTCATTCGCGATTTTCTTTTCCTTGAAACTTTGCTAATCTTTTTGTCTTCTTACTTGTTAATTGTTCTGTATATCCCGACTCTGTCTCGGAGAACCAACAGTCAGTACTGCCTCTCTGTCTAGAACCACCAGTCAGTACTGCTGTCATCATCATCATCATCATCATCTGTTGCGACTTTGCAGGCCCTACTGGCATTAACGATCTTAAAATTCACACATATGAGTTGCATAATGTGCAGATAATGGTTAAAAGTTTCTCTTTTTTTGTTTTTGTTACTTTTTCCTTCATCATCATCATCATCATCATCATCATCATCATCATCATCATTTTCAACTTTGGAGGCCTGTGCGGGCCTTTTGTCGATCTAAAGTAAATGATTTAAGTATAAATTGAAGGAAATTTCAATTTCCCTTTCTCCGAGATCTAACAATACTTACCATTACATTACTCATTGATAATACAGCTATCCTGATAGCTGGCTTTAGGAATCAAGACTTATTAAGCTTTACCGGCTAATGGAACCGGGTATCCGGTTCCCAACAACCAGGTACCCACCTGCCAGAGACACTCATATTGTTTGCATAACTACCAAACAAGAGAATACCCATGGCTTGCCTCCGTGGGGCTGGGAGACAGGGTTCGTAATGTAATGGTAAGTATTGTTAGATGTCAGAAAAAGGGAAATTGAAATTTTCTTCATTTTCCTTCTATCAATGTTTACCATTACATTACTCATTGATAGCACCAGATTTAGTCATTAACCTGATGGGAAGGGGCAAGCCATATACAAAGCCTCATTTGCCCCTGGAGAAAGAATTTAGACCTAAACTTGTCATACGGAGACCTAAAAGGACCGACAAGTTCTGGGACCAAATCACATTCGCATCACTGCCCCCGCCCCTTTCTCCTAAAAAACTCATGAACATGCATCTTGCCGGAAACACAAATGTGCGAAGAGGGTTAACAGCTCTTTACACATATAAGCCTGGGAATGAACATGAATGTATAAGATGAATGATAATGATATATAAACATAATACAAAAAACTGTCAAACTTGAATTATAGATTCCAGACATGGAGCCATCAACCAACACACTTTCAACGAAACTTGTCCCATACGGTTGAATTCCTCTCGCTTGACCATGTCTGTTCTTACTACTTTTGCTTTTCAAAGTTATCAAAAGGAGATGAACAGTGTGGCCACTGGACTATCGTTTCAAAACAGCTAAAGCAAGTGGATTGGTGGAGTCTGACATGCCCCTCATATAATAATCTGTGAAAGAGGACTCACAGTGCCATTGTGCAATGGCCATGATGTACTCTAATGGGACACCATTGAATAGGGCGGTTGAGGCGACTATTCTTCTAACATCAAGAGCCCTTGTACATTGCACCTGGTGCCCCGTCACAATCTTGTGGGTTGTCTGAATGCATTCGACTACCCAATGAGAGATAGAATCCATGGATGCAGCGCCATATGACTTCTTATGGCAGATCTACAGATGTCTATCATTTGAGTCTCTGTCCATTTTTTGTACTTGGTCAAAGCACGGACTGGACACCAGGCACTGGCATCATGATCAAACCTTCTTAGCTTTGGTATAATGATCGGTTTGCTGGGGTATTTCAAAGATTGATTCTTTGACATAAACTCTGCTCTTGGCAGCAATCACAGACCCTCTCCGGAGACAATAAATCGGTCCCTCTCTGCTGAAAGCGCATGGATCTCACTGCACCTTCTCGCTGAGGAAGCTGCCAATAGAAAAACTGCCTTTGGAGTCAGATTCTTTAGACTAGCTGAACCCAAAGGTTCGAAAGGGTGCTTGGCCAGTACATTAAGCACCAAAGATAGACTCTACGCTGAAATGACTACTGGTTATCTCGGTCGGAGATTGCTCATTCCCCTCACCATCACATTCAAATGGGCCACCTCTGGACTATCCCTGTTGGCTAAACAAGGGATAACTGATGCCAAAGCTGATTTGTATCCAGCAATTGTGACAGGAACCAGTCCTGTAAGGAACAGCTCAGAGAAAGTCTGCTATTTGCTGAATAGTGGACTGAAAGGTATCAATACCCTTTCCTTCACACCACTCTGCAAATTTGTTAACCATGTGGTTATATGACTTGAAGGTTGACCTCCTTCTCGCAGCTACGATGAAACTCGCAAGCTGCTGAGAAAAACCTTCCGACGTGGAACGTTATTTGATAACATCCACGCTGTCAATTTGAACATTTCAGGCCGCTTGTGTAGGAAGCAGTCTTTGGCATGGAAGATTATGTTCGGAATCTCAGGCAGCTGCACTGGATTATCCACCAGCAGATCCAGGAGATCCGTGAACCACGCTCTGCTGGGTCAAAATGGCGCCATTAGCAGGACCAGGCACGGCTCCTCCCTGATCTTCACCAAAACCTTCGGTAGAAGAATGGTGGCCGTAAGCGTGCATCCCTCTCCAGCTTATCACCAGAGCGTCTGTATCGACAGCATTTGGATCTGGAATCGGCGAGACATAAGTCATGATTTAAGCATTTTCCTTTGTGGCGAAAAAGTCCACATTTGGTTTGCCCCAATGCTTGAAGATCCTGTGAAGAACTGGCAGGTTGAGAGACCATTCTGTTGGCAGAATCCTCTGTCTGCGAGACAAAGCATCCGCCAGAATGTTCAATCGTCCAGGAATGTGAGCTGCTTTCAAAACAACTGAGTAATTCCTGCACCATTGAATCAAGTGCCACACCTTCATACATAGTGTGGCTGACTTGGTCCCACCTTGTCGATTTATGTATGATACTACTGTCGAATTGTCCGACCGTATCAATATCACCATGCCCCTAACTTTTGGAAGAAACTTTTCTAATGCCAGTTCCACTGCCATCATTTCCAACAGGTTCATATGCAGCTGACTCTCTTGGAGAGTCCATGTGCCCGAAACCTGATGTTCTCCCAGGCAGGCCCCACCCCTCCAGCGAATACATCCATGTACACGGACGGCTGGGGGTGGGGTAGGTGCAGCGAAACTCTTACGAGAAGATTCTGACGCTTCTTCCACCATACAAGATGGGACATTATTGGCTCCAAAACTGGTGCCAGCTTTGACAGGGGTTCTGTTCTCTGTTTCAACAGATACATCAGATACAACTGGATAGGTCTTCGCATCAGAGCAGCGTACGGGACTACCTACTCCATGGAGACCATCATGTCCAGCATCTGAAGAAACCGCCTCGCCTGAATGTGGTTTCCCAATCGGAAACTCTTGAGGATGGCTAACAGAGACACCACTCTGAGCTCTGACGGGTGAACCCTGCCCTCCTCGAGATCGAATCGCATCCCCAAATAAAGGAAATGTTGAGTGGGTGTCAATTCGGATTTCTCCTTGTTGACTATCCAGCATAGATCTGAAAGTAACTTCAGAGTCAGAGCAGTATCCACCGCTAACCTGGCTGGCATGTCCGCCTTGATAAGCCAATCGTCTATGTAGGTGTGAAGCGCCACATTCTCTTTTCTGATTCTGAAACACGAATCTCAGAAACCTGTGACAACCCCTGTTCATTGGAATGTGGAAAGATGCATCTTTCAGATCGATTGACACACACCACATTCCTTTCCTCAATCCTGCCATTACCAACCTCGGAGTTTCCATCTGAAACCGAGGCGTATGGATAAACCAATTCAATGGCCTGAGATTGAGTATGGGTCTCCAAACCCCTGTGCTCTTGGGGACAAGGAACATGTTTGAATAGAAGCCTGGAGTGTTCCGGTTTGCTGGTTTTATTGCTCCCTTCGGAAGTAAACCTGACACTTCGCTTTGAATGGCTTCTAACTTGTGTGGCTCCCTTGGTACGGGACCAGACAGGCGCCAAAGACAGGCGTTGTGGTGGAAAATCCCACCACTTTGGCATGTACCCCTGGGATATCCATCCCAGGACCAGACTGTCTGACGTCACATCTCGCCAAGCCTCGACGAAGTGCATGAGCCTTCGACCCACTATAGACGCATTGACGACTAATGCGGGTGTCTGGCTCACGATCCGCTCCCCTCCCCCTCTTAATGAGAGCGAGAAACATTTTGGTCTTGGCTTGACTGGTCTAACTGGCACCGCTGTTCCTGTCGCACAGGCGCGGTCCAGGCAGATACGTTCCCTTATTTCCGCCCTTGGTGGACTTACCGTTGCCCTTCCCCTTGCCATTCCCGCCTCTCGGGTGATCAGGAGCAGCAGTGGGGTGGGTAGGGACCTCCACAACCTTCCTCGCCTTCTTAGCCATGGGCGGCTGCGAAGGCCCAGCAATAGCAGAAGAAGCTGGCTTGGCTTTCTTCTTGCTCTCGTGATTCTTCTGCTTCTTGGAGGAGGGTTGTACAGTTAGCGGTTTAGCTACAGCCCCTAGTGTGTGCGGGTGTCACACTAGTTCTAGATGCAGATTAACCACCAACCGATTCTGCACAATGTTCGCTGTATCCTCTAAGATGGCCCGCACTTGGCCACCAAAGATGCTAGGGCTGTTCAGGGGTGTTCTAAGCAAATGCTCCCTGATGGCGGTAGCCGGACGCATATGGTCAAGGACCATCTGCCTCCTGGATTTAGTCACACGCACTTGCACCCTGGCCAAAGCATCCATTGACAGCACCAGGCCATCATTGACACAGGATAGCACAACAGGTGGCACAGGGTGGCCTGCCCCAGCTTCAGCCCACACCGACTGAAGCAGGTGACAATAGTGGTTAACAGCACTCATTGCTGCTCTCACTCCCTTATCGCATAGGGACAGGATTTCTTCGTGGTGTACTTGAGACCTGTCCACAAGCACTGGAGTGGGGCCACCCGCTCCAGCACTCTGATCCCCAAGCACCCACCAGTCATCCTCAGTGACCGCTGGAACCACACCGTATCTGTCATACTCCCCTCGGGGAATACGGCACCTTGCCTGCACCTCCCTGGAGGCCGCAGGGAGCTGGCTCTTGATTAAGAGTTGTTTGCTATAAATAGCATCCAACAACTCATTACACCGTAGATCCAGCCCAATGGACTGGATCCGAGCCATGAGCAAGACCCCCATCCTAATCGATGCAACCGATGGACGGTGTGTGTCCTCCTCGACCATGGCCGAAACCACAGATGGGCTACCCTGGCTAGCCAAGCCAGAGCCTTGGACCAGTCTGTCACCAAAGAGGACATGCCCGTGAATACATCACCCATTGACATATTCACAGTTCTACCAGCAGGAGCCTCCCGGCTAGGAGCCACTGCTGGTAAGCCAGAAACACCAGTACCGTACGGTTCCGCTGCCACCCCATGAAGTTCACTGATCCATGGAGTAGGCCTGCACGGAAAACTGTGCAGACCCGTAGCGGTTATGGAACCGTGGCCATACATAGGCATGGCACTCCATGTGTGGCCGCTGGACCAGACGAGATAGGCATGCACCAAGCCTGGCCAGCAACACCCGTCACCATGTCGGTTGGTGACAAACCAACCAGTGATGGACGGGTGCCCGGTGCCGGTGTGGCCTCAACCACGGGCGGAGTGACTGTCCTGGCTTGCGCCAAGCCAGACAGATGGAGGGCGGTTCTGTCGAGGACGGAATCGATCGCCATACTCTCCACCCATGCCATCTCAGGCCGCAACAGTCTCTCCTCCTCGGCCTCCTCATCTTCAGACCCCGAAGAGTCGTCACCAGATGAGGTGACACTGGAGTGGTCCTGGCGAATGGCCCCCATGCCTGATGGACTGGACACCGCTACTGGACCACCCGGAGGTGGCCGCAGAGACAGAACCCATCAGGCCAGAGCCCGACGGGACCACCAGGGAGCCATACGAGATGGCTCCCTCGGTAGCAAGTCCAAAACCCTGTCCAAGGACAAGGTCCATACCAGACACGGGAAGAGACTGCCCTACAGCCTTCGGAATTAGGGATGACACCAGTGTGGGCAGGACGCTGCCTTGCATAGCGAGCCCAAACCACGCCGGAGGGGCCATCTCCAAAACCTCCGGCTGCAGATGTGGAGCGCCCCCAGGGGCTGAAACGGATGCTTCACGATTTCTTTTCATACCGCCTGACACCGCGTCAGACCCAGCCAAGTCCTGGGATAGGAACTCGACCAACATCTCGACCGGCCACACTGAACACACATTACACCTACTATCAACGTTACAGGGTGAACAACGAAAACAGACATGGTCTTTGTAGGCAATTTGACAAACTTGTGGCATTCCGAGCTAGATGACTTGGCCTAAAAATAAGCACAGAACCTAAAATAAGCAAGCGGAACGAAACATGAATGGAAGGAGACAAATAATTTTCAAATATATTGACCTTAAATTAATTGAAACCCTCCAGCACCCCACCCTATAATATTACAACAAAGATCACATTTCCTGACGACAAGAACGAAGCGAACAAATACACCCATATACTGATCCTAATGTACATTAAGGCATACAGTGCAGGGTGCGTCACATAGCTCTTGCAGCGCACCGGGCAAAGTCTACTCTGCTGCGGTCAAAAAGTTAAAGGTTACACACACGACATGCAGTGCTGTGGTTGAAGTCCACTTTTTGGCGTGGTTGGCAGATCCGGCGAGTCATCCACAAAGAACATCGCTACTCTACATTATTGTAACACACATGCTAGCGTCAGGTCATTCCAGTACGAATCGCTTGGCCGTCACGCCGGATGTGCATGATGAAACGAGGGGGTTGGTTAGCTCCGAGTCTCAGGGTTCCGGATCCCATGCAACATTTCTGCATGAAGTACATGGACTGGCTCCTAAGGCCGGTGGAACTCAATCGTTCCGGTGGGGCAGTGCAACAATCGCCACCAAGATTGAACTGCATGGTATCATCTCAGCTATTGGTGTCACTGGTATGTCTTTCCATTGTAAGTTTAAATCATGGAGAACGAAAAATAGAAATGAGTCTAGCTAGGCAAACAAGGTAAATCGTTTGACAGTAATTGCGCATAAAAGATAATACATAAAGTAGTGCTAGCTAATGCACTTTGAACGTGGGGTCGCCAGAGGTATCACACGGATTCACAAATCCGCAGAGGTATCCCCGCAAGGGAGGCTCCCACATACGAGATCACTAATTAGCTTAATATAAGTTATTATACCCTGTGCTGAAAGATAAAGAGATTCCTAATGTGGCGAGAGGCTTCGTACCTCACGTGGGCATTCATTCTTAGATGCTACTTGTCCTAATGACAAGTAATAGCATCGTGTGGGCCACCGACACAGGATACCTTGTGAGAGGCAAGTGCCTCGTGCGGGCCTCCATCACAGCAAAATGCCTTCAACGCCGAAGCAGAGGAAAAGAGCTGGCAAAAAGGACCACTCTTTTGTTCAACAAAAATGTTAAAGGAAAAAGACCATCCTAGTGAAACTATGATTAAAGTGATGCATACTGGTTTACGTGAAGACGGAGCAAGCGATTCCCGAAGGATTCACAAGTCCTGCATTGGTAGGTGCCGCTTGTCTTTATGCTGGCCTTCTGCTATTCCTACCGTACCATTTAGTTTTTAGAGACAGAAACTAGTTTTGGCCGCAAGTGGCAGAAATTCCTACCTATCATTGGAAACGACTGTCCAATGGGCGCAGACACCATGCTTCCCATAGGTTGTCTTAAAAAGCATCTACCTCCATGGACAGCAGGCACACACGTTACTTCACAACACATCTGAGCTGGGTGAGAATCCAGATGTCCAGCTCCATAACCACATAAAACATCACTGGACGATGGCTACATTTTACAAAAGCAATTTTAGTGACTGATATATCGTTGTGGTGGGGGGTAGAGAGACGAATATCCACCGCAAATGTCCTTCCCGTGAGGGCGTGGCAGATTCCAAGATCTTGCCCTGACATTACAACGAGTTGGGTGGAGATGTGCGTCTCACCCGTCAGCTATCCTAGGGATCTAACTATTAACCTGACGTTAGGTTTATATTCAATATACCCAATATGCACTGCTGGCCATGGATAAAATATCATCCTAATAATAATAATAATAATAATAATAATAATAATAATAATAATAGCTGCATGTTTTCGCAGTGCTTTCCTACCGTGGCAAAGAATCTAACTAAGGAGTATTCGAAGACACAGGGGAGGTGTATGTAACACCGCACTTTGGCCATCATCGCTCAAAAACCTCTGATAGTTTCCCAGAGTCAGATCAGTCCAACGTGCGGATAGGGAATCGATAAGCCATGCGGTTGGTGGATCGTGAAAAGAGACAATAACTTTAGTACAATATTAGAGGCCCTATAGGTAGTTTGGACAATTTTACACAACCATGCCAGAGTGTGGGGCTAGAATGCCTCAACAACCGGAAAAGATGCGTACACTATGAGTCTCCTAACGAAGAAATTGTCCCTGATCACTTTAGCCTATCCTATCAAGCTGAATAGAAAGGTTTACTCGGTAACATGTCGGGCTCAAATAAGCAGAGCATGGACACCGACCTCAGTGTAAAATTGTTGATGGCGGGGAAAAGGGATGCAGTGAATGTTGCTGTTTAGTATTTCCTAATGTACTGCGGTCCTGAATTTCCTATCAAATAAACAAAACATATTAACAGGATGGCTACCTGCCATATACACAACTAACCTATGCATTGAAACAGTATCACGGTGAGTTGACGAAATGATTGAATAACAGGTTGATAGACCTACATGGTGCGGTTAGTTTGCAGCACCTACAGTAAATGAAAATAATATAAACAGTAATAAAAAAGAAATTATAAAATGTGGTTCTAGGACTGGTACGGTACCTATTTGTCATCAGTACCATTAGACAGTGAAAGTTTGTAATTAAAGGTACCATGTATAGCTGCTTGATTACCGAATAGACACCCATACAGAACAGGTTACTATGTGTTACTGACATTGAGGCACCACGATATTCGCAACGCAAGTCGACACGTTCTCTGAGGCTTGACGGGTCTCAGCATACAGATCCCCGTGGTTGATTCCCACAGGAATGTCTCCGCATGATGGCTCCAGTGTAGAAACGGACGATCTTAGGACAGCGAAACAGAGCACTGAAGTGTGTTCATTAAATAGTCACAGTAAGCAATACATGGTGAATATGGTGAGTGATGAAAACTTCCCGCCTGACGACGGTAGTAAGAAAGTTAATCATAAGCCATTAACAAGAAGGGTGACTTATATATTTGTAATTAATGCATGTACATATTGAGGTATATGGTGTGGGGTTCATCACATAGCTCTTGTGGCGTACCGGGCAAAGTCTACTCTACTGCGGTCAAAAAGTTAAGAGTTACACACATAACATTCAGTGCGGTGGTTGAAGTACACTTTTCAGCATGGTTGCCAGATCCGGCGAGTCTTCCACTAAGAACATCGCTGCTCTACATTCTGTAGTAGCTATATAGCGAGCCGCAAGGGCCCTGCCCACTGAAGTTCCTCTTACAGCTGTTCGGAAATGGGAACCATGATATTAAATTAGTTATTGCCCCCAGATGGCCGCCCGGGAGCTTCCAAAATTCTATATATGCGGGTGTCAGCCGAGAACTGCTTTGCTGCACAAGCTGAGCTGAAAACCATTTGGAACCGAGGTGATATAGTGTATTGTCCTTCGGTGTTCCAGGTAACTCATCAAAGTCTCATGCTTAGGGCCAGTTCTCGACTTTTCGGCCTCCACGCAGACGATGCTCCTGATCTACGAATTTCACCCCCTTTTATACTTGCTGGGACGTCAGAACTGGCTGTCTCAACTAATCAGAAATCGCTGAACCAGCCAACCTATTGTAATTGCTGGGAGTATTAGTGTTCCAAGCACGAAGTCCTGGAAACTTATTGTAATTGCTGGGAGTATTAGGTTCCAAGAACGTAGTTCCCTGCAACCTATTGTATTTGTAAGCTGCAAAAAGGGAGAAATTTTTATTCCGCTGAAATAGTCGAAAATTTTGAATACTGTCAAACCCCGGTTGTCCAGCAAGACAAAACATGGCACAGTGATAGGGACCCATAAGGCCTATTTTTTGACAATGACTGAATCCTATTGGTCGATTATGGCGGCGGCCATCTTGGAATTTTGACGATTTTCTTTATTAATTCAGAAATCAGCTTCTCTAAAACCGCCACGCAGATTGAATCAAAATTTGAGATATTTTCTCTATGGCTAGGCTTGAACCAAGTTTGTTTAATACAGGCCAATCGGCCCGGGTCCCCGGTGGCCATCTTGGATGAACTAGTTTTTGCTAAAACTTCTCCAGAACTGTCATGTGGGACGTGCCAAAATTTGGAATATATTATTAGGGATTAAGGTTAATGTCAGTCTGTCCAAGGGAAGTTGAGAGAGTTAAAAGTATGGCTAGGACCAACCAATTAATTTCGATAATTTGTTATTTTGAAATTTTTATTTGATCGATTTTAATTGCGAAATTTGACACACTTACGTAAAAATGTGTTCGGATTTCAAATTGTTCACTTCGTGGCATGTCCGATCGAGGGATCTAGGGCCGTCTTGGATTTGTGACAATTGCGACTGTTCGTGGGCGCCTTGGAGTGGGAGCGTTCTACTCAGCGATGCGATAGTATTCAAGTAAAATCCATTGGAAATTAGATGGGCAATATAGCTGTGGACATGTGGCGAAAGTTTGGTCCAGATCGGACAGGAAATACACACACACACACACACACACACACACACACACACACACACACACACACACACACA
>CM067375.1:5563718-5633781 GCA_034401795.1 Chaetoderma sp. LZ-2023a | reverse complement strand
ACGCATGACGTGTTGATTGGAGGCAATGATATGTAGGCCAATCAAACTGTGATTATATCTACCTAGAAGGGATGAAGGGAACAGAAACTATGTATTACGATATATATAGATCTATATATCGTAATATGTATAGAACATAGGAAACTGTAAAAGGTATATAAGAGGCACTTTGTCTCTTAAATCTTTAATCTTCACCATCCGTGATTCCAAGGCAGACCATTGCCGTGTCAGTTGTGGTTCTAATTAACCAAGTCGTTTTTACGTTAGTGGTAAGCGGGACAAACAGATCAACTTCAAGTTGAGAGTAGTCAGTTACAAACGAAGTTACGTAGAATAACGTTAGGTACCGTAAGAATAGAATAAGTAATAATATTGATTGTGTATCATTCAAAGTTACAGCGTGACAGCAAGAGTCACTATCTTTATATTGTAGTAGATTAGTGTACAGTTAGAAATATTAATAAAATATCACCTTGTATATACTCAAGGCAAGAGTTTGGTTGTGTGTTAGTCATCTCCAAAGTACAGAGCAACACTGTACCTTATCTGTGCATCTTCTGATAAGTCAGATAGGCCAGGGTTACTGAATATAAATATCTTCATCTCATCAATTGAAGAGGCGAGCTAGTAACCAGACGTAAGTCATCGTCGAAAAGATAGATTGTCGCAGCAATCGTAAACATCATAGTCTTTTCGAGGGTGCCGATAGTAAGGGTGCAGATAGGAAGACCGAAAATCTTCAAGATGAGCATGTTGCGCCATGGTAGCATGGGAACAGTGCCAAATAAAGGCCATTTCCCCATGGATAACCAATGGACGTCTTGAACTTGGACATGTTTACTTGCATTTCAACTTGATATTTGCAAATAGCTGTATGTATTGTTGCAGCTCTTCATAATTACAACAAGCTTGATCTAGTACGTCCACGATCTGTGATCTTTTAATGTGTCAAATGCACATGACACGCTGCTACCCATTTGTTAGTTTGGAGATACTCTAAGCACCATACCCAAAAAGTGCATTCCTGATGATGTCGGGTTCAGATGCAGATTCATTTCTCTAGCCTGTATGTGAGTTCTTATAGACTCAGTTATTTTGATTCGTGTTTGTAGTCAACGAAGAATCGCATACAAATTTGTGTAATGGGTTATTAGTTTGGAAGATTCTTCACAGAAGGTTGTTTTGGAGTATATACAATGTGTTCTTGTTGTTTTTGTTTCTCTGGGGTGTGGTCATCAGACATCCACCAGGTCCCACCTTGGTACCATTGAGCTAGATGAGAAAATGGATTTTATTGCTTCGTGTTATAAATGTGTCGTGCCCACTTTATTAGTCTATGAAATATTATCGGTTTTATCACCAGCCATATACATATGTATATCAAATGAAAGCTTGCGACGTGTTGAAGCTAACAGTACTATCACCATGATTCATCAATATCTTATCTTTGGCAGTATATTTTTCTATGTGAGAAAGAAAACTTGTGTTCATGACTCTTGCCTATATCGTGATTGTTATAGACAAGTTTCTTGAAATTCGATAAACATCAAGATTACATTAAAAAATTGATGATGAAATGTTCTCTTAAACTACCCAAAATGGATGTAACGGTGACGTGCGTGTGTCTGTGTGGTGGGCGTAGGTGGTGTGGTGTGGGTGGGTCTGGGTTGTGGTGGGAGGAGATACCTATGGTCACTGCCATACACATTCTTAACCTTGAGCCCAAACGCACTTGAACTGACCCTGGTGGTGGATGTGGCTGGAGAAAATGTATACTCGTTGTAGTCATCATTATCTCTTCAACACAATCTACCAGTGTTTCCCATCCATGCTAAAATTAGAGGATCCCATGGACTCAGGGCCCGAATTCATGAAACAACTTAAGTCCGAGCAAGGCACATGTTTGACGACTTAGGAATGGTGCTTATTTTAAGCAGTATTCATGAAACTCATGAACTACGACAATGTCCGTAAATCTCGACTTAGAAATAAGACACCTCTGGAGTGGGGTTCTGAAAACAGTATTATATAGTCAGTGAATAAAACAGTTCGTTTTAGAAATAATATGGAATAACTATTTGAATAGTAGGAGTTATGATAGAGGAAGAAAGAAGGCTTGCCCTCCATCGGGAATGTGATTTTCGAAATCGCTTTTAAAACCCACTAGATGAGTGCAATAAAGTTTAACTTTGTCGAAGATACAGAGTGGGTAGTCAGGCAATCGTTAGTCTTGCCGATGAGCTGGATGAAATACTTCAACTAATGTCCAAAGAAGTCATACTCCTTTTCCAAAACTGTTTGTTGCCCTGCGATTTTTTGGAACTAGGTCATTCTAGGACAAATAGTGACGCCTTTCACATTTCAGAGTTAACCGTCAACTGAGTGTCGGATTGTTTCAGAAGTTTCAGCAGCCTTGCTACCTTGCTGTCTAGAGCTATGCAATTTCCAAAAGACCGTGGTGTACCAGACACTGTAGGTGAATTCTGCAACATTGCAGCAGTTTCTCTAGTTTTGGGAATAAGTGATTGGATTCATGTATGTATTGTGGGTCCCTCTGAACGTCACATAAAGAGAAAGAACAATTGCTCAATCAGCCCTGCTCAGTGGCCTCTAGGGTGGTAAGCAAAGCACTATCTCAATTTGCGTGTGTACTCCACAATCATGTAGGTAATCCACACACCATATTTGGTTGAAATCTGCCTAATGGTTTTGGAGGTGCGTGACAGAAGAACAAGCAGATAAACTGAGGTGATCACAATCTCGCCACCACTTTAATTTGTGGTGATAATAAAACGTTATTTTCTAAATGAAGGGCATACTAGTGTGCATCCCTTAGAATTAAGATGCTAGAGATGCATGTATTTTGGCATCTCATTTTCGTCATTATCAACATAGGAATTTTCCGGAGATGTACTATCTCTCACCACATAATCTTTCATTTTCTTAAAAAGAATGATTTCTAAGGAGATTTTTCTTTTTTTCCATCAAATTGTTTTCCATCTCCGTTATGCATTGCTCCTTTTCTGGGTTTGACGTTCAATTTCATCAGTCTTTCGCTTATGAGATGTCGATGCTGCAGCATGGGTGGTTGTAATGGTATGTTGTTGTTGTTGTTGGTGGTGGTAGTGGTGGTGGTGGTGGTAGTGGTGGTGGTGGTGATGATGGTAGTGGTGGTGGTGGTGGTGGTGGTGGTGGTGGTGGTGGTGGTGGTGGTGGTGGTGGTGGTGGTGATTGGTGGTGGTGGTGCTTGTGCTTGTGCTTGTGCTGGTGATGGTGGTAACACAGTCTCTGTTCCGCATTTGTGGTGCCCTACTCCACCCGAAACACCTCATAGATTTTAACCCTAAAATCTGATTATCATTTACAAAACACGCATATGCAACCGGTCGAATATTAAAAAAAAAAGATTTGAAGATGTACCTGTATTAGAAGGCAATAGCTTTCAGTCGAATTTGTGTTGTTTTAAGCTAAGAAAGATCAATACCACTTATGATATCGTTTAAATATATACACTGATTCAAGAGTTGCAGGTGGACATAAAGTTGCTAATACCAATAGAGACGGACAGCCAGACACGACAAGTGTGGAAGCTGTGCATGGCACGTCGTTTCAATGTAAGAAAGACATCTTCCAATTATCATCAAAATGGGAAATTACATCGTGATGTACGATTGCAAAGGCTGACCGTGCATTGGCTGATCGTCAAGCCAGAAAAATGTTACACTCAATTTTGAATTTATTCAATGTGCTTTAATAGGCAAGGTGGCACTTATACCTTGTCATGTATCTTAACATAAGTAAGGCGCTTATTAAAGTGCAGCACCTAGAATTAAGATCGTTTTAAGTTAAGAAGTTTTATTAATTCGGGTCCAGAACTGTACATTATAAGGGTCCCATGATAGATGTTGTCGGTATTAAGATGCATTTTGGGAGTATATACCATCAAAAGGTCCCTTAGTGGAATCCCGACAACCTACAATCACATTAGCATATGCGCACTCTTCTCTCTTCTCCATTACTCGCTTCATATCACCATCTTATTGTATCCCACCAACCACCCACCATGCCCCTCATCCAAACCCAACATCATCATCCAACACCCTCTTTACATTCCATCTCCTTTCGTACCAACCATAACGTCCCCATTCCATCTCATCACACCCCTCCTCTTTGAATATGGCCACACCTCATCCAATCCCATTTCATATCGTCCCATCCCATCATATGCCAGCTGGCATCATCTCATTCCACAACGGGTGCTCTTATTCAATCCAATTTCCTTCACATTTCATCTCACCCCTTTCATATCTCACCCAACCGATGCCATTCTATCCTACCTCACCTCTACCCAACTACTCTCATCGCATCCCCACCCTGTCTCCTACATCTCTTCCCATCTCACATCAACGCCCCTTCTAATAGCGCCCACCCACTCTCTCCTCTCCTCACGAATGTCTCTCCACTCCAATCTCCAAACCGAACGGCCACTCACTGGTTTGTAGGTGATACACATCCTAACCCCTCTATCATCACATTACCATATTCTACTTGTCCATTCCTCTATATTATTCACTTTAAATCCATGTATCACTCCCCAACAGCAAATCTCCACACCCACCATGACCAACAGAATAGCACGTGGTGGGGTAGAATGGAAGGTGCTTGGACTTACATCAAACGCACTTATTTTGTTATAGCAATGGAAATGTATGTCAATTTAATTATAGTATGTCAAACACACAATTATCATTATGATTAGGCATTGCATGTACATGAGGTTGGGTGAGGCGGCAGGGGACATGGGGGTGAATAAAGGGAGAATTCCCCTGGGTTGAGGTTGTTGCAAACTGCATCTCCTAACCCTGGTGTGGATGCTCCTGTGTTAGTGTAAGGAGATATCCATTGTGATATCATCATCAGATCAGGCAATCGTATGACTTCATCATTCAATGATGTGCGAAATGCGAGCATAATAGATCTCTTTTATGAAATGGCTGCGGAAACTGCATTTAGGAGTAAATGTATTCTACTCGTCACAAGCTTTAATTTGATATGCATATTGCTAAGGTTAGCGATAAAACCTACAATTTTGCATATAATGACCAATGTGGACGTGGAACGTCATAAGGCGAAGCATTAAAAATCCATTTTTCTCAAAGCGCCCAAGCGTGCCAATGTGGCACCCGCTTTGGCACCCGGTGGATTTGTGATGAGTACACGCCAGAAAGCGCGAAACAACAAGAACACTTTGTATATACTTCAAAACAATCTTCAGGCTAAAATACCTACATTTCTTCGAGACTTGACCTTTACTTCAAGGTCATTCAGATGATCTTTCGTTAATCTAAATGACCTTTATTTATTTGTCACATGAGTAATTATCAAACACTAGTAGCATTATATGTAATCAATAAAGATAATTACTCTTTATGTGAAATTGTCTGGTTTATGGATAAAATTTGTCTCTTTTACTTAACCATTTAAAAAAGGTTATGCCAAGCTTTAGAAGGCCACACAAATCCAGCCTAAGGCACTAGTTGTGATTAGTATACCACTGAGATAGAAAAAACAATAAAACTGTGTATATACTCCGAAAGATGCTTTTGTCAAAACGCCCCTTTTTCTTCCAGACGATATTGTTTGCATCCGTGATGTTGGTGTCATTGACGAGCCTCTCTAGGTCAAAATTGATTTCGCCACATTCAGTTGCAATGTGCTCACGCAGCAGGCAAGTGTGTTTCTTTTGGACGTGGGTAACAACCGGCTTGTGGTCAACATTAAGATAGCTTGACTCCATATGAACTGGTGTACTGAATTAGGTGGTTGACAGCAGGTGCTGTGGCGTTGGAGTCTCTTTCTGCTCTACGATTTGTAATACGCCCTGACCCCATTATTCGATGATGGCACAGGTCTTTGAGGGCAGAGCGTCTAGTGTATGGCAACGAGTATAAGCGTATTAATGAACGAAGCCAGGCCATTTAATGGCTGCTATGTTTTACCGTAGCATATGGCCACATCCACATCTCTGTGCCACGGGATTCTGTGTCATCTGGGCAATTTTGTTTCTTGCATACAATGTTGATATCAGGGTGTTCACACTCTGATTCTAACGTATGTCACTTATATTCAGTGGGCAGACACCGTACACATCATGTTGTGATTGCAAACTTCTGGGAAATTTTCACAACTGAGGATGTTGACTACAGGTTGTTTGAAGAAATATTAGTCATCTGAGAGCTCAGACTTACAGAGTAATTATTATGTTTTGAAATTAATATGCGTTGTCATTTGTGATGACCTGCACGTATATGCACAACAGCTACCGTGCGCGTGTACGTGGTCTTTTGGAGCTAACAAGGTGCTAGAGCTACACATAGTTGTTCAGATATATGTGACATTGTAGGAGTGGATCCAGATATTATGGTGTGGGGGGGGGGGGAGGATCTGAAGCTCTCAATGCATAGCAGAGGATATTTGAAACAGGAATGTGGCCACGAACGTCTGCTCGTTATCACTCCAAGGTTATTTTCATCATTTGCCTGTTTTGTGACTGTCAGGTGTGTACTCAGTGATTGTCGTTATCTACGTGTATGACTATTAAGGGCTTCAAATTGACTCCAAAATCGTGTCACAGTTGCGGACCTATAAGAGGATTACAGAGGCGCCTTTATTGTGATATAAATTTTAAAATGTGCTTATCTGATATATATCAAATTGTCAGCGATATTAAGACTTAAGCGTCTTGATTCACATTGTCGAAACAAGTAAAGAACACCCCATTAAAATGATTTAGAGGTGTTATACGCTGCCAACTCAAAGAGGTTCATGTATGTACTGCAGAACATTAAAAATTGCAATCTTGTAATTCCATAAATTACATGCATTAACATGTTTACGCTATGCGTCCCCGCCCCATCGCGAGAATTAGCATGCTTGGAACAAAGGCAGGATGCATCGTAATTGGATGCATCAGTGAGGGAGGTGGTACGCTATCAAATGGAGATACTTAAAGGCTGAGCTGCTGCTGCTAAAGGACTCTAGCTGTGTGCAATTGGAAATGTAACTCCATCTGAATGACTACAAATGGACTCTTGTTAAGGTGACTGTTGCTGAGAGAGACTGCAAACAAACTTAAGCTGAATGAGACAGCAGATGGATGCCAGCCGAAAAGAGACTGCACTCGGATTCAAGCTAAACTTGCCTGCCTATGTGCTCCGTCTCTCACAATTGATTTTAGGGTCCATTTACATTCCTCGCTTGCATAATTGTAATTGTAATTGTAACTGGGTCAGCATTGGGAAGACAGATACGGGTGGTGTAAAGGGAATCCAGCTATGGTGGGCTGCAAAATGATTGTGAGTAGTTGAATGACAACTGTCGTGTATGGAAAATTTAGTCATGGCAGAGCATTCAGATGCCCTTTGAAGTTCTGATGTACATAGCTTGAACAAGGAGAGTATAGTAACCCCCCAATTGCTTTTCCAATGCCAATTCACCTTTCCAGAGTATGTACCCATCATATGACGTCATAATCATCTACGCGGTGTGTAGAATGACATCATAATGGATGACGTCATGAATGATGTCGATAGGTACGTCACGAACGCATATTTGAAGACGGTCTATGCTTTGTTGTACACATTGTTTGCTTTTACTATTTAATTAATATTCTGTTGAATATTTTGAAACAAATTTGACTGGGCGCTGTTGCTGCCATAGGCAGCAACAGCACCCAGTCGAATTAGTTACAAAATATTCAACAGCTTCCCTGTATAGTTTTCAGGAAATCGATAGCTAGGGCATTTGGGGATCGATCAATTCCAACACGGCGAGGTGTGGGTGGAGCTTAGCTAGTGATGGGCGGGGCATAGCTAAGAATGGAACGGTCCATTGGACTGGCCACCATGAAGCTCATTTGCAGTTTCTGATGGCAAAAGGTCAGTCCATATTTGCAGTCCTAGCTGGTACTGCAGAGAACCTGACTGAAGAGAGGCGTCTTTCCATTGTGCTGCGCATTACATTACATTTGTGTCTCTTGTTTGTCTCTCTCTATGTCTACTCATTATTCTCTACTTCAATTTAATAATATTACTTAAATTAAAAGACATAGTATGTACTATGCGACATTGGTATTCAGGACCCTTAGACACGTTATCGAGTGCATAATGATTAGCTTGTTCAACAAAAGATCAACAATCTACACCTATGTAATATACTGATATGTTCATTCTGTCTCACAGCTTATCCTCCACAACATGTTAAGTTTCAGATTCAGAGAATATATGAATATAAAATTGTTAAAAGTGTATAGCCTTGGATGCTTAGCTTCACGTAACACAGTGATAGAAACGATATAAATCATAACATATGATGGTTTCATTCGCTAAAAATTAATATAATATAATATTATCTATCAGCCAACTTCCCAACTAAGATTATTTGACTCTATGCAGATTGAGCTCACCATATGGTTTATTTTGTAGGCCCCTTTATTGTATAAAATGTCAACACTTTGATTATGTTCACGCATGCGCACCTTAATGTGAGCCTTCAGCATATGCATATCGCTGAGCAGGAAGCCTTGTGGAAACTAAGTGGAATAGCTATCATTCATGATATCATGATAGCAAAGACAAACAATGAATAGAACAACCATATGTATGAGAGCGTGGGCTATATTGCTCACGTATACGGCTATGTATGTGCTCATCGAGTGAAGACGTTATAACAGCTACCAAGTAATGAATTGACCTTTCCATTTTTAGCTATGCCCCGCCCATCACTAGCTAAGCTCCACCCACACCTCGCGTGTTTGGATTGATCGATCCCCGAATGCCCTAGCTATCAATTTCCTGAAAACTATACAGGGAAGCTGTTGAAAATTTTGTAACTAATTTGACCTATGGCAGCAACAGCGCCTAGTCAACTTAGTTTCAAAATATTCAACAGAATATTGATTAAATAGTAAAAGCAAACAATTTGTACAACAAAGCATAGACCGTCTTCAAATATGCGTTCGTGACGTACTTATCGACATCATTCATGACGTCATCCATTATGATGTCATTCTACAAACCGCGTAGATGATTATGACGTCATATGATGGGTACATACTCTGGAAAGGTGAATTATGACAATAGTCAAAACAAGACACCGCCGTAACTTTATCTGACAGTGACCGCATATATGGCCATGGCCAAGACTGACCCCTGTTACATAGTAGCCAGTGAAATCCATTAATAGATACTACACTGGAACCAAGTGCTGTTCTATGTGCCAACAACTTACATTCAAATTAGTTACACATTGACCAACATATGATATCAAGAATATGTTATATATGGTTCAGCTGGTACCTAAGTGGTAAACTATAATATGTGTTTCCTGCCTTTTCATTTAAATACATGACATACGTTTATGACAAGATTTGTTTATCTTGGTATACTTTATATTCATGCACGAGTTGACATCTATTACAGATAGCGATATGTGGTCCTTTGCTTTAGGTATATTATTTGTCAGAGACTAACAATGTTTTTCTCGTTATTATTCTGTATTTTCAGTTGTGGTGATACTGACATTTTCCTTAGATATTGTGTTTTCCAACTGCAGTCCGGTATGAAGTTAAAGGAATTAAATCATCATCATCATCATCATCATCATCATCATCATCATCATCATCATCATCATCCACCACCACTAGTATAATGGGTCCAAGAACATAGTTCTGTGGAACGACCTTGTAATTGTAAATTTCAGCAAACATGTTACTCCAGCAAATATTTCAAAGTTGAATATCAACAAAACCGTGTTGTCCAGAGAGACAAAATGGGACATGGTGATAAGGGACATAGACAGGATATTTTCCGACAATGCCTGAATGGGATTAGTCGATTAGGATGACGGCGATCTTGGAATTTCGGCAAGATTTTATATTCAGTTCTTCTTTTATAAAACCACCAGGCCGATTGAAGTAAAATTGGAGAAATATTGTCTATGGGTAGCCATGAATCAAGTTTGTTCGAAAGAAACTGATGGGACAACATCCTTTGCGACCACTTTGAATGCTCTAGCAAAAATGTCTTCTTCTCCAGAAGCTGGGCCGCGCCAAAATTGTGAATATATTATTAGGGACTAAGGGCCATGCAAGTTTGATCGAGGGAAGTTCATAGGGAAAAATGCATGGCCGCGATCGACAAATCAATTTTGAGAATTTTGGACTGGTGTTTTGATTATTTTATTTAATCAATTTTAATATCGAGATTTCCCACGCTTATATAATAATGTGTGCCGATTTCAAATTGTTTGCATGACAACATGGCCGATCAAGTGTTCTGCGGCCATCTTGGATGTATTGTAATTGTGACTGTTCGTAGACGCCTTGTAGCGGAGGTGCTCTACTCAGGATTATGATAGGAATCAACCAATTAGATTAGATGGGCATCTAGCTGTGGACATATAGCAAAGGCTTGGACCAGAAACACGTGTGTAATGGTTCAATTACACGATCGATTTCAGGAAAAATAAGATAACTTCCTCCAGATATCCATCTAGCTCTAGCGATATTGCCCGTAGTAGATGCAGTCAGTGTTGTAAATAACCATTAAAAGCCCTTAGGAGACTGAACTTTAAGCGTAAATTATTAGTGTACGTTATAATGTAGCAAGCTGGATTATATAAAACACACCTAGTATTGTGAGAAGTACATTTGCAGATCACAAGAACAATTTTGTAAAATCTACAACTGAAATATTTGGCGGGATAATGGACCTTTCCATTTTAGCTATGCCCCGCCCATCACTAGCTAAGCTCCACCCACACCTCGCCGTGTTTGGATTGATCGATCCCCTAATGCCCTAGCTATCAATTTCCTGAAAACTATACAGGGAAGGTGTTGAATATTTTGTAACTAATTTGACTGGGTGCTGTTGCTGTCAAATTAGTTTCAAAATATTCAACAGAATATTTATTAAATAGTAAAAGCAAACAATTTGTACAACAAGGCATAGACAGTCTTCAAATATGCGTTCGTGACGTACTTATCGACGTCATTCATGACGTCATTCATTATGATGTCATTGTACACATAACGCAGTTCATTATGACGTCATACTGATGGGTGGGTACTCTGGAAAGGTGAATTGATCCAGTCATTCCAGTGGAACATTCACAAAACAATGTGTTCCTGATCATTTTCTATGATAAAAGTAAAATTGTATTTAGCAATCTGAGGGTTAAAGTGTTAAATTCTCGCATAGCCATTATTATGAATAATATGTTATTATACCCAATATGTGTGCCGTGATGAAAGACATTTAGTAGCACCCCACCCCCAACATACACCCCCACCCCACCCCTTCCAGGAGATGACTCAATCTAAATAAACCATTAGACGATTTATGCGCATTTGTTGACATGCAACATACTGTCCGGTAAGCATAATATTAAATGTCTGGCAACATGAGGGTTTTGAACTGCATTTCATTTATCAGACAGGTTTTGCTAATCGCCAGAGGAGATCAGAACACATGCCACATTTAATTATATAACGCAAACGTGTTAACTATTTTGAAACTAATTTGACTTGAATGCAATCAGCAACAGCTTTCAGTCAAATTAGCTTAGGAATAATCAACAGTTTAGCTATATGGCCGCTTTTAAAATGAAAATACACACATAGGATTATTGTCATGGTATTGCATGAAATGGCTAACATAAACGTGATTGTATAATGTTAATGTGTCTATGTCAGTAAATATTAGTTAATAATACTGTGGGGGTTTAACCCTACCCTTTCCCCTCCCTTATGCCAGCTGAACTTGTCTGCGGAAAATTGCATCTGCCGTAGTCTGGGTGAATTGTACCACTGAAATATCCGACTCCATAACACAGCCAAGTAGTATAGGGGGTATCTGAGCGTTATTGTTCTTCCCAGCAGGGGGTCTTCGAGAACAATGGGTTTTTCATGAGATCAAAGGAAAAGCTTGTGGAATGGAATGTTGAGAACAATGGCGCACAGGGGCACACGCATTCTAGAGAACAATGCCGACTATAACGCCACGTTTTCTCGATAACAATGACGCACATCCGCACACGTGGATTTTCCCTCACTCTGGAATGTTCTATTATTTTGAATTAGTTAACCCTTAAAAGTTTAAAAGTTGTGTATTTTACGTTTAAATGTAGTGGCGGCGCCCCCCCCCCCCTCCGTGGTTATCTACCGTTGTAAAAATAATAACAGAGAGTAATGTAAAAGAATAGAGTTTAAGAGGTGGTCTGATAATGGAGGTCGTAGGAGTATGAGGTTGAGGATGTATGGGGAATTACGGTATTGATGTATATTTTGAAAATAATTTGACAGTTTCGTCGATAACGTTATTAGTAAACTGTAGAATATTTAGAGACTGCCTGTAAGCTGTTACTGTCTTAGCAACAGCTACCAGACAGATTAGTAACAAAATAGAGTTTAAGAGGTGGTCTGATAACGGAGGTCGTGGGAGTATGAGGTTGAGGATGTATGAGGAATTACGGTATTGATGTATATTTTGAAAATAATTTGACTGTTTCGTCGCTAACGTCATTAGTAAACTGTAGAATATTTAGAGACTGCCTGTAAGCTGTTACTGTCTTAGCAACAGCTACCAGACAGATTAGCAACAAAATATTAAAAATAATCTTGTATTAATGGTATGTTCGGTTGGAATGGTAACCAAGACTTGGTGGTGATGGATTGGATTGTATCCTGGGTTAAAAAGAAGTTAACCCTTTCACCGATGAATATATGTCTCATTTTCGTCGATACCATACAGGAAAACTGTTGAATATTTTGAAATTAATTTGACGTCGCTAACGTTATTAGAAAAACTATTTTTGTTGAATATTTTGATTGACTTTTAACCGTCATTACACACAAATTGTTTTTTAAATACTTTGCAATAACGTCAATCGTTTTAGATACGATGGTTAAAATGTGGTCATTATATCTCTGAGGGTTCCGTTTATAGAATTGTATGTAGAGCGTACTTATGCTAAAAATATTAACTGTTGCATATGATTTAGCCATACGTTTTGAATAGCCGTGAGATCAAGCTTGAATCGAGATACAAACATACCATGTGTTAATAATGAAAGAACGTGTTAGTACCTCAAGTCTCGTACTACATGTTTTTTTAGAAATATTCAAAATTACTATTGAATTATCACCTACTCGCTAGGGGATTTTACTTTGTAGTTGCGAATGCGTACAGCTTTGTGCTCTGGATACAATATCGTATTGTTTCCTAGTTCTTAGCCGAGTGGACATATGTACTAATTCCATTGGGTAATTATTAGAATATCACATTTTGGTGCTCGAGTGCTTTATGCATATTTATGGTGTGTCCACGCATTACTCATATTACCATTAAACATGTCCGCTTCATTCGCTTTAAGGTCATGCAATGTTAGATTTTGTCAATGCCTGTTTCCTCACGAACTAATAATGTCGTTGGTATGTACCACGACGAAAGGCTTCGCCCATGGGGGAATATGTGGTTGAATGCGTCTGTATCGTTGGAAATCTGTTACTGATCCATCATCCACAAGGGTGTCCCACACACATGCATGCACGCACCTGATGCACCAACACACGCACGTACTGTGCATACCCTCACGCGTGTTACGATACGCGCGTGTCGTCACGCGCATATCGTAACACGCGTGAGGGTATGGTTCTACGCGGATGCCCCTTGTCACCCGTGTTCCCTGTCCCCTATGCATGTATGGTGTGCGTGCGTGCGTGTGTGCGTGCGTGCATGTGTGTGTCTTTTTTATGTACCCGTCTGTGTGTGGGTGTATGTAACATAATTTTGTTTTTTTGCCGTACTGCAACCTCTTTATATTGGTTCCATTGGATGCAACTGCAATTAATAGACGTAGAACCTATCGTTCTCCATCGATCGCATAATTGAGATTCCATTTTACGTGTTTTGACAAATTCAAAAAGCCGTATGCCTTACTAGTCGCACACATTTCACTTTTATAGCTAAAATATGAGCTGTCACTAAAACTATCTTTCCAATCTGAACACGCCCTTATTTCGGTCACGTGTTTTTTCTCCACCGCTTAACATCATCGGTTTACAAAACATTACTATCGCACCATGTTTGAATGACATTCCAGTTATAGAAAACTGGAATTGATACGCAGGTTTCAATTACAGAGCATGTCATATGGTTTCCTCTGTATTCAAATATGTCCGCATTTTGTCATTGTCGCGATGTGAATACGATTAATTACGGATCTTTGGATCATTGTGGTACACCTCGTGTGCCTAGTGTACCATTAAATTTACAAAATAAATGCATTTTTTATTGACACGTGCATTTTTCTTATGATAAATATTAGCGACATTTATTCATAATAATTAAAAAGAAAACGTAGTATATAAATTATTATACATTAAATATGATCATTTTTCTGTTTATTCATAATCCTGCACGTCAGATGTTTCACTATCGCATCATTTTTGTCTCTGTTTCTTAGGGCCCATAATATGTGTTTCATTTGTACACCTCTCGAACGATGGTATAAGAAATATCCACAATAATATCCACAAGTTGTCAACACGGCTGGTTGAACACATACATTGTTGTAATAATAAACACGCTCATGGTGTCCATTTTGTACATTTGATATCATTCTTCTGTCAGAAGGGTGTCTTCCATATGGATCAAAGTATTCAGCATTTCCATTTCTACTGTAATAAACCGCCACCCAATGTTGTCCGAATTTATTACAGGGATGCGTGTTTATTACTAATGAGGCCGGGAGATATTTAATATGTGCGGGTACATTGTCAATTGGAAAAACACCGAGAAATTGTTCATGCGTTTTATTGTCGCCGAATAATAGATCCTCTATTTCAAATGTATTCAACATATTTGTTAATAATCTGTTAATACGTTAAAGTCTGATCCAATTTCTATCGTATTATCAAATTCAGCATAGCAAATTACATTGGTTGTAGTGGCAAGTGCTTGATCAAAATGGAAGACCACTCTTAGGGAACCAGTGCGTGTAGGGTAGCGATGCTCTGAATCAGCTAGATCTGGCGTAAAATCCCAATGTGTGTTCCATGTCTGAACTGAGTCTTATTTATCAGGTAGCCACAGTCTTTTAATAATGCCCCGGTACCGCTGAATAGTGAGAAATAAGCGTCCGAGTAAATGTAGTCGCTAAACGAAGGACGTATTGGCGATGTTGTAACCTCTTCTCCATTTATATAACATGTAGCGTAGGTAGTGTTATTGTTATCAAACTTGAACAGATTTTTATGCACCACACCATTATAGGCATCATTAGGTACAAAAGCGAATAATACTCTAGTAGGTAGCTGACCAATAAATATATTATCTCTATCGATGCTCATAACACCGCTAGGTGCTGTAAAAGTCTTACACACTACTCTGCGAATAGGATATTTCACGCTTGTCTGTCTCAGAGTAACGGCGTGTGCCACTAGCAGATCTGATGATGGGATAACTTTGTGTACAACTAAGTTAGCCGACATTATTTTCAATTTAGGCCTCCCTCCTTCCACGGCCATAATGGCGAACGCATCTTTACTCCTCTGTAGGCATACTCTTAAATCAACGGAACCGAGCAGGAATCGGTCCTGCAGAAACATATCGCTGTGTATGCGGCCTATTAATTGCACCATTTTACTCTGCTCCATCAGTCTTCTACGTGCTTGAAAACCTAAGTTAGTATCGTCGATATTATCAAATTCACCGGCATCATCTATTTTCCATCCAGCAAGTTGTAGATGCGAGGATGCGGCATCGCTGCCAGAATTCAGTAACGTCTCGATGTACGAGCGGTAAGCATAATTTTCGCTCGAGTCGCTGACACACTTTCCATTAAAAAAACATCCACTTGTGAGAACATTGTATGCAAAAGATTATTCGCCTGAGCTATCAGGTCATTCGCCTTGAGTGTCTTTTCATCACCATTTCGTTCTAGCTTTACTAGCTTAACTTTAATCGAAAGATAAGGTTGTGTAAGATCTAAATATCTATCGGCAGACCCACTGACGTAAAACTCGATTGGACCACTATCTGATAAACTAGATACAGGCTGAAACAGTTCCCATTTTGCAGACTCCAATGTTGTCACTATGGGACACATCTGAAAAATGTCTAATTCACTCTTCGAGCACTAGCAGATCTGATTAAGTGCCATGTTGTTTGTTAATTAAAGATATCAGCTTGTTTTCTCTGACGTCTATTGCGACCCTTCCTCTTCGGTATCGCACACATTGACTGAGCATTACATGTATTATTCCTCTTTTTACGTTTAGGTTGAGGTCGTCTTAAACCACCTTGCACCGCTGTTACAGCTTCCGGTATCAAAGACCTGGCAACACCATGTGCTCTCGATTTTAATGCCGATCTAACATTTTTTCCAGCCATTATGTCCTCAGCTAGTCCGATTCCAGCACTAAGAGCTTGTTTACCTACAGATTTAGCCACATTTTTTGCGAAACGTATTACTGAACATAATAGACCACCTAAGATATTACCGAGTCCATGTCCTGATTGGTATCGTGCGCCTACAAAAGCTGGAATACGTCCATGACCCGCTTGACTCGCGTAGTAACAAGCCAGCACTGGTGCATTTGTTCTTCCTCTAATCGTCCCTCTTAACATCCCTCTCATTATCATTGTCGTCGTCATCTGAAATGCAAACAGAGTACACTTGGCGATGCTCCATCCTTGAATGGGACATTGTCACCAGTTCTATCCGTTATAAGTATTCCAATAGTATAGATGTAGTTCTTTGACACAGTACGGTATTGAATATCAGGAAACGTCCACTGACATATATCTTTTCCTCCATCTGTACTAGAAACGGGTATCACTCTGAATAGCGGTGCGGAAGTATCGCCTACCACACTGTGTGAGACTACATCGCAGTATATATACGCGGTCGTAGGACCACCGTCACGATTTGAATGAAATGATTCTTTAAAGTCTATAGGTCCCATATGTATTTTTCCTCCTTTGAATCCGATTAAATTTTCTAAATCTCTACCTAAACGTATAGCGTAATTATCGTTAACAGTGAGAGAAACTAGATTCGCGCGATGCAAATAAAAATTGAAAAATATTTTTTTGTGTCTAAATCTTGTCTTGCTCTCTATCTGCCCATCTAGATAGTCTACCATATTTTTTACGGCATAGTACCCTTTCGGTACATTGATAAATAGAGCTTCTGTTTGCACATAATACTAATTTTCGCTTCTACGTGAACGTTTTTTACCATTATTATTTGCTTGATCATTTCGCGCATCTTTTCCCCGAGAATTTCGTGACCGTTTTCCCCGATCGGCAGGACGTGGATTACTGAAACCATCTTTTAAAACTAGTGGAAAATCCGTTGTCTTTTCTATTTCTGACGTGCTGGCGACATCTTTGCTAATTTCTTCTGACACAATGCTATCTTTCTTCTTCTTCTTCTTTATCTTCTTCTTAGTAAATGCATATATTTGTACAAAACTTTCCTCCGCAATAGTAAGCCAACTCCTCGGATATAACACACTCGAGAGGCCCACTTCCCATTCGCCATCTAATGTTAATGGAGTTTGCAGACGTGTTTGAAACTCTGATATCTTCTTGTCTGGAAAGAACTGGGTACTACTATTGCTTGGAAGCATTATGTAAAACTGATCCTCATTCATTCTGAGTTGAATGATGTATGGACGTCTTGATGCGCGAACTTGGCAATATATACCCTAGACATCCACTCAAAAGCGATATCCATATGCCTGATTGCCCATTTTGTATACTCAGATTCACGATACATGTAATGATTACGATATAAATTATTATAATTTGAGCTAGGTATACTATTTCTTCTTTCGGTACTCGCGAACCCAGCATTCGCCATATGCTCTGATCTGATCTTCTCTCCATATATTCATCCATTGTCAATGATGTATAGTACTTAGTTCATTAACCCACGTGTTAAACTTAGCTGGGTAACCGAGCCACTTTACCAGATACTCGCGTTGTCCCTTTCTATTTTTCCTACTTTTAAGTATTTTTTCCACGGCATACTCTTTATCATTTTCTTCTATCACTTGCTGTATCTCATCACGATTAAAAGTACCAATAATCGGGTCACCTCCATAGTCTTCTAATTTATATAAGTATGGATATTTGTCTGTAAGTACCTCACGTACCTTAAACAATTCATGACTCCATTGCCCACGATAAACTTTTTCAAATGGCAATTTTGCTTATGATATTCTAACATGGTCGCCTTGAGTAGGGCTGTTTTAGATTTGGAACGTTTCTTCGTCTTCTTTCCATATATATTTCTCCACGCGATTAACTCTGTACTACGGTCGACTTCGGTAGGAGCCATGCGCGTACTGGAATGCCTTGTGTTATTGTACACTGTGACTAAACTGGGTAATACATCGATATACTTTCGTGTATTTTTATGTGTCATGTGTCTGTATATTCGACCCTACAGTGTGCGTTGAAAACACTCTACCATTGCTGCTTTCATTTCATTTTGAGAAGTGTAGAAATGTATTCCATTATCTTTCAAATATTTTTTCATTACATGGTTTATGAACTCACCCCCTTTGTCTGTTTGAATAGCGTGTGGGCGACGCTCAGTATGCTCCAATATTGATTCTAACCCTTTCTTGACTGCCGACGATGTTTTACTAAACAGGCGTTCCACCCATGCATATTTTGAAAGGGCATCAACTACGAATAGCAAATATAACACATTGTTGTTCTCTTTTGCCAGCATGCCCATCGAGCATAGATCTGCCTGCCATAGTTCATCAACGGCTGAAACTCTTATTTTTTGCCTGTCAAACTTTGTTCTCCGCGGTCTGTGTAGGGTATATACTTCTTGGTGTTTTAACCATTTGTCGATGTAGTTGCGAGGTATTTTACCTTTGAACGCATTATATAGCTTTTCTTTCCCACCAAAAGATGTATAATGTTTCGGATCAAACTTTTCTTTCGCCAATTTAGCATCATTCATGACTTAACTAAATTTACCCACACTGGAATTAAATGCCGCTTTTTCTTCCTGATGTCCGCTAGAGAACCTTTCTACATATTCTTTTGCTCACGGGCATAGACGTGTACTCACTGACGCTAACATCCTTTTCTGCACCATTATATATCTGTCTCATCGTTTTCTCTTGCCATACAAATCTGCGGGGTATGTTTAGGGTGCATAACAGATTAAGAAACTTTCCCTCCACTTGATCATGCATACCAGCCATAAGAGGTTTGCGCCCACGCGCTACTACATTTGTAAGCAGGTCGAGTACACTACTTTTTGGGAAAAACGTACCCTCTATTGTCACTTCACCCAAATCATTAACGTGAAAACGTTCAGGAGCTGAACGTAAAATATCAATTACTCCACTGGCTTTTGTCTTGTACGTTTTTGGTATTCCCCCCATCGTACGTTCAAGTATTTGTGCGGGCAGTGCATCGTAGTTAGTTATGGGCTGTAGAGGTAATGGTTGATATTGTTGTTGTTGTCCTTGCGTTTGCTGATAGTAATGCCTATACCTATCCAATGCTTGCAAATATGATTTTGCTTTTTCATTTTCAGTCAGATCGTGTCTGGTTAATATATTGGATATCTCGTTGTCGAGACTAATAGCTTTACATATCGATGGATCTGTCTGTAGCAATGATATTTTACTCTGTTCATTTAAATTACCTATCAATTCGTGAGGAACTCGTGCCATTTTACGTGTATGTTCCATCTTTTCACGTGAACAGTTTACCAATTAATGGCGCTAGCGTACCGATCACCGCTGGTAATAAGGTGCCTAAAAATCCGCCTGTTTGTAGCAATTTTCTTTTAGGTTCATATGGCACACCGCGACTAGTCAGCGTACACATTTTTGCTTTGTATTTACTCAGCTGCTTGTATCGTATTTTAGTAAGATGAACATTCCCACGTAATACGTTTAGGCATGATTCGCATAGTACATCCACCAATTCGTTCGAACACTGTTTGATTACATCATTTCTGATTGAAGGCTTTACTTTAGCCAAATATTGCAGCATAGGTAAATGGCATTCCGTTTTACGTGATGCCATTTTTCTTAGGTATGTAAACGTAGCACCCCTCCTTCAGATGAACAGATGAACGGAGTCTGATATTATCAGGTGTCGTCTGTTTCAAATCTAGGAGTAGATATGAGTGAGGTTCACGTGTGGCGTCCTTATATGATTCGATCAAATACTTTGTATTGCCTGGGTACATCTGATTAGATAAAGAACGAATGGATGACGCATCACGTGGATTCTTAAACAATACCATGTAGTGACAGTTAACAAATAAGTCTCGTTGATTGCGAGACTTGTGAAACAGATTTTGTGCGACAAATATTACGCTACAATTCTCACGGTGAGAACGTTTTGCAAATAGGTCAGCTACATTCTCGTCGCATTTATTCATCGAATCGTCGAGCACCACCAATGTTCTGCAACTTCTGTCTAGTTCAACATTCACACCCTCTTTAAATTCAACTTCTTTCGCCAAACATTATACCCATCTTGCCACGCACCGTAGCAGTACACAATCCTCTGTGGAGGGGGAGTAATGGTATAGGGATCTCTTATTAGTGCTTTTATCATCTCAGTTTTACTGCACTGTGTTGGACTGCAGACAATCATAGTAAATGGGTGACGTAACGACGTATTGCAGTCAAGCGTTGATGCCATTGCGTCGTCACATGTGTGTCCGCGTACGACTAAGAAGGTATACGCTCATGCGCATATATATATATATATATATACCTTAGACGTACATGGATGCGTGTGAACCGTCACTACGATGTAATATGTAGTTACTCTTCTGCGAATACCTTATCAATGCTTACTGGTTAGCGAACATTACGAATTGTGACATCGGATACTCGTGACATTAGAGAAATGCTATGTCCATTTAAGAATATCCCGTAAATTAGGAGAAATGCTACAATTGCAGCGTCAGATACTCGTAATGCAGGAGAAATGCTATGTCCATTTAAGAATTGTGACGTAAAATTATGAGAAATGCTATGATTGCGACGTCAGATACTCGTAGGCGAAATGCTGTGTACATATAAGAATTGTTATGTAAAATTAGGAGAAATACTATGATTGTGATCTCGGATACTCAAGACGTAGGAGGAATACTATGTACATTTAAAAATTGTATCATAAAATTAGGAGAAATGCTATGATTGTGACATCAGATACTGGTGACATAGTAGAAATGCTATGTACGTTTAAGAATTGTGTCATCATATACACGCTATGGAGCAGAAATGCTATGAACATTTAAGTGTATGATTATGACATCAGATACTTGTGCGACGAATCCATAACATATAGTTACAAAAATAAACACAATAATCAGTGAATATTTTGTCGTGAAATTGAACAAAAACCGTCTAACGGTGTTTTATTTAAGTATGCGCTATTCAGCTCACTCTATCATTCATTCACCTGAACCATTCTTCTCTAAAGAATAGCGATGGCATGCACCGTCAAGTGCCTCTGTCAAGTGATAAGCGGGCATACCAATGCGTGCGGAGGAGGCGGGGGAGTAAATAGCGAGTCGCTAGCGACAGATAAAGCGATAGAGATCTAGGTGCTAGTACTGCACAAGCGAAATCCGATTTTAAAACTTTTTTATTAATACAGACATCAATAATACATATTGTTGCAAAGATACGAAAAAACACACCAAATACATCATATTTTACAAAGCTACGATTGACAAAATAAAACAATTAATTATGTTATTTTTAAAATAAAATAAAATACGTCTTTGATTTTATTAAAAATTATCCGCATGTTTTAATGCTTAAAAACACACGGTTAATTTTAAATAAAACTACATAAATTAATATTAATTATAGTTATGGCGACAACATCTGTTTTTCATATATTACATCCACAATGTACCTATACCATTCCGTCATAAACATATGGTACAGATCAGTACAATGTTCGCATATATAGTAATGGCAGGCTAGTCGAGCACAATATTCGTCTTCGTCCGTTTCTAATAATGCTGCCTCATTATACAGTTCAAAATTGTCAATTAGATTAAGGTCAACATCAATCCCTAAACATGAATGTTCACGTTGACTCGGATGATTTACTAGACATCCGTAACAATCTCGCACAACCAACGAATGTATCTTTTCACACAGCATGGATGCGAATAATTTCTGACTAATCATTTGCACATGATCCGTAGGGCAATAATGGTGTGGATGCCCCATACTTTTACAATAGTGACACAATTTGATGGTATCGTCATTGACGAGATTTAGTTCGTCATCGCTTAAAACCTCATCGAGGTATATAGCGTCCGTAGTAAGCGTATCATGATTAGACATATCTGCGGAATCACTAGTGGTTGCAATGTTATTCATGTTCTCGCTTTTTCACACCGTAAAAGTACTGAGGTATCGTCGTGCTAAACAACTCGTCACCGCTCACGTTGGGTGGCGCATAAAAGTTAGGTAATGCTGCCAGCAAATTACTCGCGTTCTGTTTCAATAATTCCCACTCATTGTGGCATGTGGTTCTGCGTCAGAGCAGAAAAAATAGCGTATGTCAATACACGGAAATTCGTCACAGATAGAAATACGAACAGAAGTGTCCAAAGAATATGTAAATAGTACACCTTCTTTTTTGCGCGCACGTTTTACAGCATCTTCAAGATTGGGTATGATTTGTAACAGCTGATTAAACGCTGCTACACTGAGATATAAACCGCGTTTAGTGGGATAACCATCAGGATGAAACTGCCGTAGATCAATACACCACTTTTCGCCAAAACGTATTGTTCGCGCTTTACGCGAATTACCAAGATCACACCAAAACGCAGAGCGATTTAAATATTTAAAGCAAGGATCAGACGACATCGTGGAGAACGAATAATCATAGCGTGTAACTGCTGCATTTATAAATCATTAGTAACAATAACGACCAGCCGCACACGGATTGAATGACATCTGGCGTAAATACCATGCATACAATGGCATACAGAGGAGCACGTGCATTACAATGACGTACATAGACACGCTTAATTTGAATTTATGGAGCGCATTTGTTCGATCAATAACGTACATATTCACGCGGTACAAGACACCGTCTTCTACCGTCGCACACTTTATGAGCAATGATGTGCACGACCAACTTTTAACCATTACACGGCTGAGAGACTCGATACACTAAAGTCGATGCGTATTATCGCTGGATGCACAAAATATTTTGAAAACTATCTGACTGTAAGTTCATGGCGTATGACAACAGCTTTCAGTCATAATATTTTTGCGGTAATATAAGGCTTGTAATGCGTGCGATAACTAAGCATAAGTTATGAATGAGAAAGACATCGATTAATGTAGCTTCGCAGCAATAATACGCGAACCCAATGCACTATGTCTATCCCATATTCGGTTAATAAACCCTTGCTAATTTCAGACATGAGTATAATTCTTCCAGCATTAATTTTGTCATCTCTTAAAGCGAACCGCATGCTCCTCATAATCAACGTACGTATCTTATCCTTATCAGCGTTACACAGACTAGCAATATTTGTTATCATAGCGCGAGCAGCTAGTGCGGCTTCGGCGGACATGGATGACACCGACATTGTTTATGTACTGACTGAAAAAAAGTGCACTGTTGCTATTTATATTACGCTAGTGTAACCGTATGGATCTGATGATAAATCTCCCAGTTTCAAAATACGTTTTTTAAAGACGGATCTGGAAATCTTACTGCTATTTACTGAAAGAATTCTAAAATGATCGGTGCGCGTGATCTTTGATGGATAGCTTAATAGTACGCTATTACTATCCGTAATTCCACCATCGTTTATAATTTGTTCAATGGATTTTTTCATTGTATCAAAATTAACTTGTTTTGATTGATGGGTACCGAGCGTTAAACCTTTAACCTTCGTCACCTGTTTAACGATCGATGGATCACCGCGACGCTTCGTTTCATAACTATAGTTTTTTGGGCCGAGTGCGCAAAAACTTGTTAATTCGTAATCGGAGGGGATTTCACTCATCCAAGAACCTAGATACCCACTTCGATCTTGAATGGTCGGCTCACCCTCACGTGTACTAAATACCACCGAATTCGTATCGTGATAGGCTACGCGGCATCCAAGTAAGGACAAGACTTCGTACAGTTTTATTCGGCCATAGGCTGTCACGAAAGATGCAAGAATACAGTTGGTATTTAATGGTGACCGAATAGGAGGCCATTAGAAGACTATCGTACAAGAATGTAATGGAGCCTACAGTTTTACATTTATCATTCAGTAGGGAGAGTAGACCTTTACGTGTTGATATCATGCTATTCCTTTTATGATCACGAAGAGAAAATCGTCCCCACAAAATATTCAAACAGGATTTAGCGACAATGCGCAAACCCGGGTTATACAATATTTTGGCAGGGTCGAGCTGTATTCCTTCATGTTTATAATAGTCAGCCACGTAATTCACCTTTTTGCTCTCACTACCGACACAATCAGGATAACTGCTACTTTCCTTTTTAATTTTCAGAAAACGGTTAATGTATTCTGAAAATAACACATCGTCGCCATGCGGCTCATATTGCGATGACACGTTATAATGCCATACTTCACACATTTTTTTAATGACATAACCATTGCGTATAGCTAGCTGTAATTCTGGAGTGGTCCATGTTCCGCATAAACTGTGCTGTTCTTCCGTATGTTTGCATACAGAAGATTGTTCATTTTTTGCGCATTCGTCGCATAGTACAAACATGAGGCACGAATTTATTCGAGCAGGTAGCATGGGAAAGTATAAATCAAGAGGTGGAAGGACATTGCATTTAATAAGACCGAAGAAGTCATGCACCGTCTTATCACTCAAGTCATCGCCTCTTAGAACCGTATATGACCCTTCTGGAAAACAACATTGTTTCATCACTGAAGGATACATGGAAATGCAGTCTAAATATTCGAGTGTGGTATGCTCATCCGCTTCCATAAATAAACGAATCGTGGATGTACGTCCACCGAATAGCGCATCACGTGGTGATATTGGGTGTGCTAAGTCAAATTCGGTGATAAAATCATTTAGCTCGGAGGAATCAGCGACTTGTTTCTTAAAGTCGCATTCCCACATAATTCTCACCGTATATCCACACGATTCAAATAAAGAAATGCGACATTGAAGCGTGGAATATGCTTCTTCATATGTCTGATCGCCATATGGTGTATATGTCGTATCACGCTTGTCACCGCAACAAGCAGACTCATGTCCATGGAATTTACAACCTAAGAACTCGTAAAGAATATTTTCTGATACATCAATTCCATCCACATAATGTCCGCATATTTCTATTTCACCGCCATTTAGCGCATGCACGATTTGGCGACCCTCACATTGACAGACCCATTCCATCCATTCTACACCTAAAACACTATAAGCACGTTTTGCTCTTAGTGAGAAATTGGGTACGGTCTGTACGCTCTCAGATCGAAGCCATAAAGCGTGATAGGCTGCATTACATGCCCCGGCTAGTGTTATCCCTGTTACAAATGGGTTTTGACCATCCATCGATTCAGAAAATAAAGTCTTAAATCTAGACATGGCTAAACGTAAGACGGTTACGTCATCATTACAATATTCGATGAGATTTTTATCGACATCGTAGCACTCATGTCTAGATATCTGCTCGTTGTACCAGCGATCAAATTCGATTAATTCATTCGCATTCATATTTTGTGGAAAGAATATCTCCCTCTCGGAAAAGGGTATTACCTTACCGCAATATTGAGGCGTGTTGAGCTGATGGGGAAATGTCCCCTTTCAAACAGAAAGATTAAAAGCATCGGCCACCTTACATAATGAAAGGGGAAAAAAGTTGATAGAATCGATAAATCGAATAGTACCTACGTCAAATGAGAGAACTGAACGACCGCGCATGATAATATTTGAAGGTTTAAGATGCGGATTGGTGGTTTTGCAAATGCATTGAAGGAGTAAAAGGGAATCATAGGCACGAGCGTTGTGAGCGATGACCAAGTAGTCAGAGAAAACATATTTTCTAGGGATTTGTTTACCAACATACGCAGCCTTAACACGTGTCAGCCAGCTAACGAACTGATCCACCGCGTATAACCCGTGAAAGCGAACATATCCATAATTCGTGCCTCGATGACATGTAGAGCAATCGTCTTCGAGCGGTTGCTCGAGGCACGCATCACAACATATGTTGGCAACCACGAGATTAACTTTATGCGTGGCTAGAATATTAGTATTGCTACTGTCGATAGGCGATAAATGTGTTTCTGTATCATAAATGATGTATTTTTGAAAACATTCGTAACTACAATTGTCGGCATTCGTACGCATAGAGCGTGCGTGGGATAATGACATAATAGGTTCTTCAATTACTTTATGATAACACGTATGATTTTCAGTAATAACATATTTTTCATTACACGTGTGACATTTTGTCATACCGCATACGTGTTCATCGTCATCTTTACGTATGCGACTGAAACAGTTGGGGCAGGCCTTAGCCATTTCACAGGTCCCATTAGAGAGGTGGTTCAACATACATTGACGGTTTTAAAACTTACGATGACAATCAGTACACATTATCTTATGCGTAGCGTCTGTAGAAGTGCAAGATCCTTTATCAGAATAAGGTGTCTGACAACTACGATAGCGCTCAGAGCATGAGTGATCATTAGAGTATAACGCTTTACACTGCGTACAGTAATTACGTACCATAAGAAATGCAGCCATAGACGTGATTAAGGATATATGATTTTCACGTTCTGAATGCATAAGATTTATGCATGGTAAACTCGGTGAAGCGCAACCGAATAGGTGTTCATGCGTTGACTCTGAGTATACCTGAATAGAAAATTGATTGCAAAAATGTTCCTGAAATTTATTCCAATCAGTACTATTAATTTCGTGTTCAGGAATACTACAAGCTGTATGATATTCAGGTGCCATATGCGTCATATATGTTTTATTACGTCTAAAATTATCCCATTCTTTTGCAGAGATTAATTTGTTCATTTTCTCAATAAATTTTATTCCTAAAAATATTCCTGCCGCGAAACAGAATGGATATTCGACGCATACGGGTATAATACATTTTTTATACGTATGTACGCATCTAAAGCGGATGAATGTAAATTTAATAAATTTAAATGTCTAGAATCGATCGCACCTATGAGAGTATCATTTCACCCACCCGAGTTGTAGTCCTCTACACGAGAAACATGAAATTCTCTGATAACCTACAATCAGTATTTGACTGAATGACTTTTTCCACTGCTTCTATAATTATATCAGGTGTAATTTCATTCCATAGCCTAAAATCCATCGCCATCGGCATTTCCAAAGAAGGGTGACCAACTCGATTCTCACGTGATTGTTCGACTGAACATTACTATATTCGCTATACGTATCGAGCAAAGATTGAAAGACACCTGACACGAACTCAGAATGAGAAAGTGGTGTATCGGCTATAGGATAACTTTTAAAAGATACATTATATTCAGTACCTTCGGGATGAAACTTTTTACTGCGGTATTTGCGAACAGTCTCCACAGATATATAGTCAGTATAATCAACTACCGACCCTCCGATTTGTGCGTGCTCGTGGTGAACCCATTGCAAATAACGATTAAGTAGATCATCTGTAAGCACTATATTTTCTGATATACATAGACTGATTTCATCAGTGATGAGACTAATTTCATCTGTCGAATGATTTGCACATGTGTCAATAAGAGTTTGATGAGTAGGATCATCGATGCGATAAGCGGAATCGTTAGGAAGGTATGCTATATCCAGAGATAAGTCATTGGCTGTAGGCGCGATATAGACCAACACATCATCACGTAAATTTAGGTTGGAATCGTTAGGAAGGCATGATAAATCCAGTGATATGTCATTAGCAGAAGGCATAATACAGTCTGGAACTGGTGCGGCATCAAATAAATTTAGATCAGAATCGTTAAGAAGGCCTGGTAAATCCAGTGATATGTCATTAGTAGAAGGCTCAATACATGCAGGAACTGGCGCGTTATCAAATAAATTTGGGTCGTAATCATTAGGAAGGCATACTAAATCCAGAGATATGTCATTAGATGAAGGCACAATACATACAGGAACTGGCGCATTATCAAAAATTAGATGAAGGCACTAGAAAGTCAAGAAGGGATGCATCGTCGAATAAATTTACATCGTAATCATTAAGAAGGCATACTAAATCCTGACATAGGTCATTAGCGAAAGGCACAATGTCAATTAAATTTAGATCGTGTCCATCACGTACATTGGTCGAATAATTAGAATCAATTACGTCACATACGTTATGAGGATAATTAACAAATGATGATGGTACGGTACTCAGATCAGGAATAGATTGTTCAGTTATAGTATGTATGGTTTGATCATCGGTAGAAGCAGGTTGCACAGGTATGATTACATCATAATCGTATAAATCGTCCAAATGATTGAAACATCAGCATCGGTATCAGACAGTTCAGGAATGACTTCGCGTAATGCTACGTCGTTATGTTCATCATATACCTGCAGAATTGAAAAGTCGTGATCATACAACATAGATTCCAGAAATAAAAGATTATCCACATGTTCATCAGGTGAATAGGGTTGATCCACGTTTAATCTTGCCGCATCAGCATCACACATCTGCTGAAAAATCACATTAACAGCATCTTCACATTCTTTAATATCGGCGCTTAAATTATCTGCCATTGTGTTATGTCTTTAATGCAATTTACTCCTCGTTAATATAAAATGTTTTTTTAAATTATTCTCTTAAAATCTCTATACGTTTCTTTACAAAAGCACAAATAGTGACAGCGAACTAGACAGGAGTGCTCTGCTTAAATACGCGCAGAGAACAGCGCCAGGCGAAGGCCGGCCGGCATTGCATTCCTCATCAAACTCCTCCTCCTCCTCAACCTCCTATGACCTCCATTATCAGACCACCTCTTAAACTCTATTCTTTTACATTACTCTCTTATTATTTTTACAACGTTAGATAACCACGGAGGGGGGGGGGGGGGCGCGCCGCCACTACATTTAAACGTAAAATACACAACTTTTAAACTTTTAAGGGTTAACTAATTCAAAATAATAGAACATTCCAGAGTGAGGCAGAATCTACGTGTGCGGATGAGCGTCATTGTTCTCAACATTCCATTCCACAAGCTTTTCCTTTGATCTCATGAAAAACCCATTGTTCTCGAAGACCCCCCTGCTGGGAAGAACAATAACGCCCAGATACCCCCTATACTACTCAGCCAGTCATTCCAGGGAAAATTTTCAAAATACTCATCTCTTAGCTCGCAATGTACACTGGCAAGGCAAATACTTGAATGTTCATAGCCATTACCCATTTGATGATTAACAACGGCACCTGCAGTGGATTTGTGGAAGAGGAATGGAAGAAGGGTGGGAGGGAAGGAGGTGGGCGAAAAAAGATGCTGAGGGTGGAGGGAGAGAGAAAGTTATATGTTTAACTAAAGCAACCAAGTAACTATCGCACCATTTGCCCCACGCTGTTCCAACGAATATGCACTACTTCTCATAACATAGTAATATCATTCCAATACAGAGAGCGACAATTGTGACCTTAATTCAGCTTTCCAGAGTACCCATCCACCCATCATATGACGTCATAATGAACTGCGCCATGTGTGGAATGACATCGTAATGAATGACGTCATGAATGACGTCGATAAGTACGTCACGAACGCATATTTGAAGACGGTCTATGCGTTGTTGTTTGCTTTTTCTATTTACTAAATATTCCGTTGAATATTTTGAAACTAATTTGACTGGGCGCAGTTGCTGCCATAGGCAGCAACAGCACCCAGTCTAATTAGTTACAAAATATTCAATAGCTTCCCTGTATAGTTTTCAGGAAATTGATAGCTAGGGCATTCGGGGATCGATCAATCCCAACATGGCGAGATGTGGGTGGAGCTTAGCTTGTGATGGGCGGGGCATAGCTAAAAAAATGGAAAGGTCTGTTAATGGTCAAACGTAACAAAAAGGCTTCTGCAGTGATGTGGCGTTATGTTCCATTGCATACCAGCCGACGAGTAAAAAATTTACCATTGGAACAAGTGACTCGGTACAAGAGCCAGATAATCTAGTGGTACATTTTCAAAATACTATTTTCTTGGACTGCATGATCGTGCGTGTGCAGGAGCATGGGGGCGCATAGATAAGTTGGCAGGTGGTGTTAGTGCGTCTGGGTGTGTGTATGTGTGTGTGTGCGTGCGTGCGTGCGTGCGTGGATGCCTGCGTGCTAGCGTGTGGGTGGGGTGGGTGGGTTTTTGGGTTGGTTGGGTGTGGGTGGTGGATGGGTTGAGGACGTACGTGCATGCGTATGTGCAAGATAAATATACATTCAAGAACAAAACATCATCAACAAATCACGGATGCGCTGACATTTGCACAGACAGATGTGTCGATGCTGAGGTTGGAGGAAGAAGACAGTGAAATTCTTTGTTGCTTCACGTATGTGCGCGCACAGCTTTCAATCAAATTAGCCTAAGAATAATCAGCAACGTATCATAATCTGTATGACCGCTTTGTAAGTGAAAAATATTCATGTGCACCTAGTATTGCATGATTCAAAGGGCTATGTCTATAAGAGGCATTACACGCACGCACGCACGCACACACGCACGCACTCACTCACGCACGCACGCACGCACGCACGCACGCACGCACGCACGCACGCACGCACGCACGCACGCGCAATGCCAGTCCACGTAGAGAAATATGACTAATTATGTCCGCAGTTTAAAGTCCATATTGAAGATTTCTGATGTCTTCTTATTCCTAACTGACTACAATCGCTTACGTCTTCGATAAGGCCTGTATGTGTGGTTGCTGCGACAACCGGTCTTACCGCCGACGAAAGTGATGGATACACGCTCGCCTCGTTAGAAGATGAAAGTTACAATATTTTGTCTGTATCCGGGCCTGACCTGACTACTTTATTTCAGATGATGATGATAAGCTACGGTGGTCTTCCGCAGATGTCAGAGTAACTTTATTGAAAACACAAACTCTTGCCGTGTAGTAGAATCACAAGGTGATGCTTTTAATTGCTAGTTTTTAACTATATATTATATTTTCTACAAAAGTGACTTTTACTGTCACAATAACAGTTACAACAAAACTTATTGATTCGATTCAGTTTTCCTACTTACAACAATTTAAGAACTCGATCCAACGTTTCCCTAACTGACTAGCATTACTCCCAGTCGCTCTGATCAGATATGCTATTCAATTAGTTCTTGCTTTACTGAAAATACATTCAGCAAGAATCTTATTCGTGGTGCGAGGCGGACCGGACTCTCCATTAAAGTTAAAGTCCCCCTTATGTACTATTTTTATTGTGTTCTCCCTCCATCTTGGTTCCATACCGCCGGAGGTTGCTCTTGGTTCCCATTGGATTATGACATCATTTCGACCAATCACGACCCCGACTTTTCTTCCTAGCATCTGCGGTTTGGCCGATCAATATCTTATTCTGATGGACGTCTTCTGTCAACTTTTCGTCTGGTTTTCTAATCTTCTTGGCACCAAACGCTACTACGTCCTCGTCCGGCCCCTTGCTTATTAGGCTTGTGCCTGCATTTTACAAGGGTGCCATGACGTAGTGACCATGTGGCCCATCTGATTCACCAACATCTGGTGTCGTATCTGGTGTCGTGGGTCGCCTCTATAGAAATATAGAACTCGGTCACATTATCACGGTCCTATGGTAAGTCGGTCGTCGCCACGTTACTACGTCATTCTATGAGTCATTCAGTCTGTGCTATGTACACTCTGTCCGTAGCACCCTACCGACGCTCTTGCTTGAATATTTAGCAAACTATTGGTCGTAACTTCTGCTGAATACTATAAAAGGTTATGCCGCCGCTGCAGCAATAACTTTCATCTTTCAACCACCGACAGACTCCATCAGCTTACTGCCCTAAGTCTTAGTCTATTCTATTCCAATTTCACTTATTGTTTCAGCTACATTTTCGTGTCAGTTTTGCATCGACTTGATGCACACACTAGATCGCGCTATTACATCCCTGCCCATTGTGTTATCCGTTCTTTAGCTCGCCTGGTATTCACATATAGTAATTCACTGAGGTCTTAGACTGCAAATATAAGATGTCCCCGGGGTCATGACCCCCCAGAAGACAATCCGATATCTACATATGCCCCTCAACCAAAGTTAATTGACCATCTCTCTTAAGGCCTTAAGTGAGTGTCAACTAACTCGTTGTGGACTATCAACAACCCAAACCTATACCGGCAGCCTAAACGGATACCACCCGATAGTCGTCCAATCATCAACAACTTAACATTACAGGTCAATATACTATACATCAATACTTGTCCGAGTAGCGGAATGCTCGGAAATACATTAGTAGTATTCGTTAGTGTATGGTTGATAATTATACAAACATACATGTCCGGGTAGCAGAATATCGTGCGCCAAAGACTGCCCCCGGAAACACATTAATAGCATCATTAAACCGTGGTCGATAACCTCGATCCACACGTAACTTAACATAGGGAACAATACGATCAATCAAGCAATACAATAGTATAATATACCACAATCAATTGCTCTAATGACGTCATCTGATCGTGACGACGTCACCATAAATGTCAGTCCTTAATCCTACAGTGCAAATATCATTACAGATCATGTGAATTTTTCCTATTAAATAATACAGTACCAACATGGCACCATACTAATGTTCGTGCTACAACATTTAATATTCACCAATTACTGTTCCAGTGGAAACATATAAAGTTAGTGCCAAATTGTCATGGTGATACCTCCCAGCGGTCTATGCTTACCTTAGGATCCACCACGTCAACGTACGTCTCCATCTCTATCCATTTGGCAGCCGTCGGGTCGATCTCAGTCCTGGCGTCAGCATTAGGCGACGACCCGGCTGCCCTCCGCAGCGGCTCCGGTAGAGCTGCAGGTCTCCGGGGCTGCTGGGTCTGAATAGTTGGTGCAATGATATGCGGCTCACTACGATGGGCCGCACGTGGCTTGCATTTATGGGTCGCACGTGGCTTGCCTTTAAGCGCATTCCACATACATGATAACATGCCACATTTATATAATATAAGCACAATTACTAACACAACTACGAAGGAACCCGTTGAATATGATACGAAAGAATGTACCCCAATGCTATCGACCATCACTGGGTCGATCATGGATAACGGTGCTAGTGGCACGTACTTAGACTTTTGTAAATGGTTCCATGGTTGTAGCTTTAAATGGTCAACTATCATGGATTGATTTAGAACGCCGGACACATCCAAGTGGGGCATTTCAATGGCTAGGCCTATTCGAGTGTACGTCCGACTATAAGACGCTACAGGCTCGAATCGCCAGCCCCTCCCACTATACCCACATTCTCCAGACATCAATGCATACACACCATTACTCACCCTACATCGGTCCATCAGTCGTCCATCGCAATGGATTTCCACCGTCTCGCCGAACGTTTGCAACACTACTCCGATTTTCTCATTGGCAAATAATCTACTAGTGGTTACGTTTGACTTCGTTAGTTGAATATTACAGTTGCTATCAGTTGCATTTGTCAATACACTCACAATACAGGGCACGTGGGTCTTGTCGACCCATAGTTGTCCCTGGCACACCCTAGGGTCAGCACCACGACACTCTGATGCGGTAAAGTACCACCCAGTCTTGGTATCTAGACCAATGCTGGTACGGGCCAGCATTACTTGCATGTAATACCCTGTCTTGGCCAGTGGTTCAGGCCATGAGGGTAGTCCATATTCGATATATTGTCCTCCGTCAATTAACGGTAGTGTCGCCACATAATGGAGCTTCAACTCATCCCGCCACAATGGATATACCACTACATTTCTGTAATACCACTGATACGGTTTCACCAGCCTATATTCCGCATTAACCTGTTTTGCCACGGACGTCAGATCATCGGGACCAAAAAGTTCTTCCGTTAGACGACCCAACTCCAAGGATGCCGTTTGCCTATGGAACTGTTCGGCTGCCTTCTGGTAGTCATAGACCACATGTTCAGCCGAGTCTATAACATGTCCTAACCGTACCAACGCATAGAGTTCCAACAATCGAATCCCCTGCTGCCTGAGCGCTCGGCTCATGTTACCCGTTGCAGTGGCCAAGTTGTCGCCTAACTCGTTAATACGGTCCATGTTCATACCAATATCTCGGAAAGCTAATTTGACGTGCGACGTCAACTGGTTGGTAAAATGCACCACTTTGTTCATCCTCGTCATCGCCCTCTTTACCACATCTCGTATGACATTTATATCCCCAGATGTAGCGGTACCGAACAGCGATGATGCGATGTCGCCCACAAAGTTAAATAACCCTCACTTCTGCCTAGCGCCACTTCGACTACTCATGGTTTGCTGTGTTTGGCTTGCCATCTTTCTTACCCCCCGTATTCGATGCTGTAATCCGTATATATTGTTCCTGCTCAAAAACGATGTTTTGGTACCCATGCTAGCGGCGAGACTGGCCATTTGGGCCAACCATCCCAGGAACTCCGCGGGTAGGTAAGGATGGTCGATGGATACAATCACTGTCCATTCGGCCCGTATTACCGACACAACCTCTGGTTTGGTTATCATGACGCCATTCGGTAGGCGGTGTATACTCGAGTCTTTACACATACCCAATACCACGCTAAACCACAACGCCATTATACATAATTGAAACGAGTACATTTTTGTATCGTGCGAACGAATTTAGCTTCAATCGTTATTATACCTTATGCACTAGCTATTCGCGATGTTATAGTATAGCGATACAATACACACTACTGGCGGTTGTGCCGCCGAATAACGGCATTTATACGACTGATGAAATCAGCGTGTAGCGCGCCATCATAAGAGGCGGAGTCTACCACGCCAATCCGGAGTCGCTTGTTACCGGATTCGTTCTCCCGCCTATACCCTTGCTTTCACTTCAAGTCTAACCGGAGTTGCTTGCTGTCAAAATCGTCATCCGATATATGTCTGCGCTTGCGCAGGATATAAGGATGCGATGGAAGCATCTCCATTGGTTCAGGGGGCAGCTCTGGTGCCGTCTCCGGAGCATCAATCACCATAGGCCTAGGAGTGTCGATGATATCACTCAGTGACTCATGGTTTTGATTGCGACTCGTACTGGGTTGAACCTTTTTCCGGTCAACCCTCTTACCCCCTGTACGCACCTCTGGCTCCATATCCGAAGCTGGCCGCTTCTTACGAGCCTGTGGTGTCGTATCAGCGTCGGTGACCATAGGTTCTGGCTCGGGCAACATTGCCCTGGGGTGATGGCTAGCCTTCGTCCCCCTGGTAGGGTTACGAATGGGACGTGGTCGTACCGCGTCCCAGCACATTTCTGAGTCGACTACGCGCAACTTACATATATTAACTACACGCACCTTACCAGACCTCTGATGGTGTACGTGTGCCACAGGTCCGTTGATCTTAAAGATCTCATACTCGGGGTCACTGCGAGAGGTCAACTTCATCCTCTCCTCAGCTTTTACGACCACCGAGTCCCCCACTTTAAATTCACCAGCGTTCGCACGCTTATTAACTTGTTCCCTGTGAACCTCCCGAGATCTAGCTGTCCCCTCACGAGCACGCAGCAAGGCGTTGTTGAGATACGTCAGTCTCTCACCAAGGTCCTGCGACGCATCGATGGGAATGGCTTTCGGCAATCTCGCCCGTCGCCCATACGTCAAATAAAATGGCGTATACCCGGTCGTTGAATGACGAGTATTGCGGTACGCTGTCAAAGCCGCACCCAACTCGTCCTCCCACGCCCTCGAGGCATTATTCACCCCTTTCTGGATCAACTCTTTAAGAGTGTGGTTGAGTCTTTCAGTACGTCCATTGGTCTGCGGATGGTACGGGCTAGACTGCCAATGGTCGATACCGTGTTCTTTGAACCGCTCCTCTAGAGAATGAGAACAAAATTCTTTACCCTGATCGGTTATCACAATTTCAGGGATGCCATGACGCGTGACATACTCGTTGAAGAACTTTTCTTCCACATTTTGAGATGTCTTCGCCGTGATTGGGTATGCTTCCGCCCATGCAGAACAGTGATCAATCACAGTCATGATATACACGTTACCCTTGTTCGATTCTAATAATGGACCGATCAAATCCATTCCAATTATCTGACTCGGATAATTGGCCATGGGCATTTCACTATACCCGGGTCGGGTAGTGACAGGTCGGTTGACCTGGCATTTCGTACATGTTTCAAGCATACGAATTACGTCTTTTCTTAAAGATGTCCATACAAAAGAATCCCTCACCATACCGATGGTCTTCTGCAGACCTTGGTGACCAGCTCGTTCATGAGCCATCTGGAGCACTTTCTCACGGAACAGGGTAGGTAAGACAATTCTGGGGTACTCAGCGTCCAACGCTGAAGGCGTAACTAAAGAATAAAAAATGCCATTCTTGACCATATACTCCTCCGGGGTGTTTTTGAACAACTCTGGGTATTCCTTGGTCTGCTCGGCACACAATTCGTCATGTGGTATGTCGAATGCTTCCAGAGCGATGTGAGGTAACACTCCCTCGTCGACGTCTGGTATCACAAAGTCGCCCGTGTCTAACGCCGCGACTTCCACCGGATGACGTAATCTGGACAACATGTCCGCTCGAATATTCTTCGAGCCTTGGATGTATTCAATCTTACATCCGTACTCGGCAATCAGTACCGCCCAGCGCTGCACCTTCGTGTTTTTAACTTCGCCCACAAACAAACTCTTTAGGGGTTTGTGGTCGGTATACACGGTAAACTGCGCACCAAATAGATAAGGTCTAGGCTTCTTTAGCGCGTATATTACCGCATAAGCTTCCTTTTCTATCACAGGCCAATTCAACTGACTGTCTTTAAGAGTAGAGCTGACATACTGAATCACCCGCTCAATACCCTTGTCATCTACCTGTACCAGTATCGCACCTATCGCATAGCTAGACACATCAGTATACAATCTTACGGAGCATTCAAATTCGGATATGTGAGAACCGTCTCACTACACAGCAAGTTTTGCAATTTCTTAAACGCTTGCTGTTCTTCCTGACCCCACTCAAAACGTTTATATTTATTAGTCAATTCTATCAAAGGCGTAGCAATTTCGGCATAGTCGTGCACACAAGAGCGGTAATACCCTGTAGCGCCCAGGAAACTTCTCACCTCACCCACGTCGCATGGCGGTGACATTTCTCTTATGACCTTGACCTTCTGGACCTGAGGAGCCACTCCCTGTGCTGAAATACGATATCCTAACAAATCAACCTGATGGTTGGGCGAAATCGCATTTCGATTTTTTAACTTGCAAATTATATTCTTGAATTCTACGCATAACTGTACGCAAATGCAGTGCATGTTCAGCCGGGTTTCTTGAATATATGACTATATCGTCGACAAAAACATGCAGACATTTTCCCACGAATTCTCGGAAAATATTGTTCATTGCCCTCTGAAATACGGCACCTGAGTTCGCAAAACCGAACGGCATCCGAACAAATTCAAACAAACCTTGACTGCAAACGAACGCTGTTTTCGCTATGTCTTGGCTGTCCATTGGTATCTGCCAATAGCCAGACTTCAAGTCCATAGTCGAAAAAATCGTAGCGCCGCCCATAGAATCAAAAATGTCCGATATATTCGGCAAAGGATAGCTATCCTTACGACAAACGGAGTTCAATTTCCTATAGTCAATACAAAATCTAGTCCCCCCGTCCTTCTTAGGAACCAACGTAATGGGTGACGCCCATGGGGACGACGACGGTCTTATGACGCCCGCTGCCAGCATTTCAGCCATTTGATTCTTGACTATATATTGCTTGGCTAGCGGTAGACGGTACGCTTTCTGCCTAATAGGATAGGCATCCCCTGTCGGTACCGTACACTTGACTTTGGGAACCAATCCTAAAGTGTTTGGACGAGCCGTATCAAAAATATCTGCAAAGTCCACCATGACTTTGTCGATATCTTTATATCTGGTCGTTTCCTTACAGCTTGCATAGACATAATTTGTCTATTCTCTATGCGGATATTCAAAGGGATATACCTGGCCAAACCATACTACAATTTTGGCCTGATAGTCAATCTTTGCATTTCCCAGGTGCAAAGCATCCGCCCCAAGTAAACATTCATGCCTCATTCTGGCCACAATCGTACTAGGGATGGGTCGGGAATTCTCGAATTTTACTTGTGTTTCCCCCAACAACTTTATCGGGGAACCATTTACAGCTAAGAGCGTTCTTGCTCTTTTCAATGGCCTAGCATTCAACATGCTACGCCATATATCCTTGCGAATCAAGGATGTTCTAGCACCAGTATCCACTAAGGCATGCAGGTACTTACCCTGATCCGATGGACCGTTTTTATCCAATCTTAGACGGATTAGAAACCACTCGCTCGGTATGCTTACCAATGGTCTCCTCCGTCCTTGTTTAACGAAGGGCTCCTTCGTCCACTAACAACCTCCGCGTAACTGTCTTGATGGGAGGATGAGTCCTGTCCGACACCGTATGAATAACGGCCATGCTCATCCGTCCCTTCACCGGTCAGCATGAATCCGTCACGATCGACATATTCGTCACGGTCGCGTCTAGCATTGTTCATGTCTTTCCGTAGGTTTCACGAGCAGTCACGGGGTGTTATGTTTTTCTCTTGCTGCCGTCGGTCGACGACGCCGACGTCCATGTCGTTGGCGCGTGGTCGCTTGATGGCCCTTCGTGCGGGTGGGCTCTGTTGCTGGCCCTAGGCGGAACCATTCTGCGGTGGATCTCTCGACAGACAGTCCTTCACGTAGTGGCCGTCTTTGCCACACCCGAAACATTTTATCGTTACGGCAGGAGTCGTCTGCCGACTCATGTACGCCCCAAAACAATTCTGGGCCATGTGTCCTTCTCTTCCGCAACTAAAACATGTCATGGGTGGTGGTCGTCGCAGTTGCTTGGGATGCGGGGCAGGCTTCCGGGCAACTTCCTCTCGCGGCTGCATTGCCTGATGGCAGTCGCTTTTGTAGTGGCCTACCCGGCCACAGTTATAGCAGGTAACGTTTTGTAAGTCTTTCGCTGCCCTGACTGGTCTGGGCGACGGTGGCGTAGTTGGGTCAGCTGTTCTCTTGGGTCCCGTCGCCATTCTTTGGTCACTGGTAATGTAACGCGATGACAACTCTCTGCAACCGGGGTTGGTCTGGGCAAACTACCTCGGTAGTTACTTCTACGGTCGACCCCGCATGATACTCGCGATGTTGGGTGATTTTGATACTGTCTGATAATTTTGATGCGTCTAGGAACGCTCGTACACGTTCAGCGACGTCGGTCAGTACTCTTGCCGAATTAGTGAGTGGCGTTCCTTGTTGAGCCATATACTATTTACTCACGGTTGAATACTCTGAATCCTGGCAGGCTCGCCACTGAAGATTTCTGATGTCTTCTTATTCCTAACTGACTACAATCGCTTACATCTTCGATAAGGCCTGTATGTGTGGTTGCTGCGACAACTGGTCTTACCGCCGACGAAAGTGATGGATACACGCTCGCCTCGGGAGAAGATGAAAGTAACGATATTTTGTCTGTATCCGGGCCTGACCTGACTACTTTATTTCAGAAGATGATGATAAGCTACAGTGGTCTTCCGTAGATGTCAGAGTAACTTTATTGAAAACACAAACTCTTGCCTTGTAGTAGAATCACAAGGTGATGCTTTTAATTGCTAGTTTTTAACTATATATTATATTTTCTACAAAAGTGACTTTTACTGTCACAATAACAGTTACAACAAAACTTATTGATTCGATTCAGTTTTCCTACTTACAACAATTTAAGAACTCGATCCAACGTTTCCCTAACTGACTAGCATTACTCCCAGTCGCTCTGATCTGATATGCTATTCAATTAGTTCTTGCTTTACTGAAAATACATTCAGCAAGAATCTTATTCGTGGTGCGAGGCGGACCGGACTCTCCATTAAAGTTAAAGTCCCCCTTATGTACTATTTTTGTTGTGTTCTCCCTCCATCTTGGTTTCATACCGCCTGAGGTTGCTCTTGGTTCCCATTGGATTATGACATCATTTCGACCAATCACGACCCCGACTTTTCTTCCTAGCATCTGCGGTTTGGCCGATCAATATCTTATTCTGATGGACGTCTTCTGTCAACTTTTCATCTGGTTTTCTAATCTTCTTGGCGCCAGACGCTACTACGTCCTCGTCCGGCCCCTTGCTTATTAGGCTTGCGCCTGCATTTTACAAGGGTGCCATGACGTAGTGACCATGTGACCCATCTGATTCACCAACATCTGGTGTCGTATCTGGTGTCGTGGGTCGCCTCTATAGAAATATAGAACTTGGTCACATTATCACGGTCCTATGGTAAGTCGGTCGTTGCCACGTTACTACGTCATTCTATGAGTCATTCAGTCTGTGCTACGTACACTCTGTCCGTAGCACCCTACCGACGCTCTTGCTTGAATATTTAGAAAACTATTGGTCGTAACTTCTGCTGAATACTATAAAAGGTTATGCCGCCGCTGCAGCAATAACTTTCATCTTTCAACCACCGACAGACTCCATCAGCTTACTGCCCTAAGTCTTAGTCTATTCTATTCCAATTTCACTTATTGTTTCAGCTACATTTTCGTGTCAGTTTTGCATCGACTTGATGCACACACTAGATCGCGCTATTACATCCCTGCCCATTGTGTTATCCGTTCTTTAGCTCGCCTGGTATTCACATATAGTAATTCACTGAGGTCTTAGACTGCAAATATAAGATGTCCCCGGGGTCATGACCCTCCAGAAGACAATCCGATATCTACAATATGTCAACATAATTTCCATAGTCATTTTAAACGATACAGCTCAATTACAAATAAATTCAGTCTCACATATATAACACTCTTGTTGGCCAAAAGGCATCTACAGTGGGCTTGAGAAATGTTCATTTGCAGACCATTTGCAATTTCAAGTTATCTGTTTCTTTCAGACTATAGTGCTCCAGCCAGTCAATGGCAAAAAGCGATTTCTATTTCAGCTTCAATTTATTTATTTACAAATGCAGGTCACATTGTGACACATGGGCAACATAATTGTTATATATTTGTTATTATTAGTAATATTCTGATTATGGGTCAGTGTTTTTAACCTTGTATTTACAGTGCTGTGCAAAGCGCTTAAAATGCTACCTATATGGAGTAACTATTTAATGAGCAGGCTTTCCAAGTAAGGTGTATGTTTATCTTTATATGCCAATTTGCAGGTAACATTAAGACTTTTATTGAAAATTTACCACTGAATTTGTCCAAAAATAACTATGTTGATGCGCAAATAAATATTTCTTGTGCACTGCTGATTCCGTTTTGGTGGGCTTGACCATTAGAGACTCGATGGCCTTTCCATTTTTAGCCATGCCCCGCCCATCTCTAGCTAAGCTCCGCCCACACCTCGATCGTGTTGGAATCGATCGATCGATCGCTGAACTCCCTGACGAGCAACTTCCAGAAAACCATACAGGACAGCTGTTAAATAGTTTGAAACTAATTTGACGGGATGCTGTTGCTGCCTATGGCAGCAACAGCGCCCAGCCAAATTAGTTTCAAAATATTCAACAGCATGTTTATTAAATAGTAGAGACATACAATTTATACAACGTGTCAGACTATTAAGAGGTAAAGACGGGTCGCATAGAATCATTTATGACGTAATGATTATGACGTCATCCTACACGCCACTTAGCTGATTATGACGTCATATGACGTCATTACTCTAGAAAGGTCCATTGTCTGGGATATTAAAATTGTTCTTTGCTTCGTTAGTCTCCAGTAACTCCATTTAAAAGGTGAAGACATTATTTTGAAAATTCACCACATGATATCTGGCTCGTCTTTGTGTTTTATTTCATTAACCAATTGATAGTCAGGACTGGTAAAGCAAGTTATTCTTTTTTAATAACTGCCCATTTGCAGGGGTAGAGAATACTAATTCCGAAAATTTACGACTGGAATGACTGGTTCGCTGACTGAGCCATCCCTTGCTTGCAAATGGACATTCCACACACCCACTACATATGCAGTTTTTTGGCCAGTTGGAGTATGAAAGATTGCTACAAGAGGGGTTAACATTCCCGTTAGTAGATGTCCAGGACCAGTAGGAAGGCCTAACAGAGAACTTTAAAATCGGTCTGCTATACATGTGTCCATTTTCATTGCTAGTCCCATATATCTAGGCAATCTTATCAAAACAGGTGTCTTGCATTTAGATAATAGTCCGCGTGTTTGTTCTTCGCATGATTGTTGTATACTCTATTATAATTTGGAATGTGTTTTGTTGTTCTGTGTTAAGTTGTTGGCTATAAAATATAAAGTGATTCTCATCTTCAACAGCATTACATCTATCGCATAGTCTCTGATCTCGATCTATTCCTATCCATCTTTGACACCATCTGAGTTTCCATATAATTGCCAATTGCGAGACGAGTTGTGGTGGTTGGCGGGGTGTGGTGGCAGTTTTACTACTACTACTACTACTACTACTACTACTACTACTACTACTACTACTACTACTACTACTACTACTACTACTACTAGTAGTGGTAGTAGTAGTAGTAGTAGTAGTAGTAGTAGTAGTAGTAGTAGTAGTAGGAGTAGTAGTAGTAGTAGTAGTTGGCGTAACCCGATCGAGTCTAGGACAAAATGTGTAACTGTAAAAATTAGAGATAGGATACGGCTAATGTTAAAGAGAAAACATTAGAATAACTACACATATTGGGCTCTCGGAGCATCTTTATTTCGAAATCTTTCCGTCAATGCCAAGGACCCCAACTCTAACCCGTTTAGAGGGCGGTGTCCGAATACACGGCTCATGCCAGATTTAACTTTTGCCATGGGTGTCATGAACCATAGAGCCAGCTCTGCTTTCTATTCTCCTTACTTCCTCTCCTCTCCCCTCCCTCCCTCCCTCCCTACCCCTTCCCTTCTTCCACCCGCGGTCCCACTCTCTCTCTCTCTCCCTCCCTCCTCCTCCTCCTCCTCCACCACCTTCTCCTCCTCCTCCTCTTCATCCTCCTCCTTACCTGACCCCACCTCACTATGTAGTTGCTACTTCCGAAGTTTCAAGATTAAATAATCGAGTATCCGATTACATCGATTGTTTTCCAGACGTCATAATCGATTATTTATTTCCATAATCGAACAGCCCTACATCCGAGTCCATCATGTATCATCAAAGACGTCTGCGTACAGTCATAAATAATTCTATTACTGTGACACTTTTGGAATTATAAATATTATGTTTAGTGACAGATGCATTTCAATTTCATAACATTTTCAGGAGGGAATGGATGTAGTGTATCAGAATAGCGTGGTTCACTGACAGCATCTGACGTCTCACCTGCAGTGGCCGCACCATAAATTTAGCAGCAGGAGTAAATTTAATAGGTTTAATTATCACCATAGCACATGGGTATACTCGTTTATACGGTCAGCAACAGCCACATCTCTGGACACCGTATTCTGAATTTTATATACGACATATTTGTTTCTAACGATTCAAGAGCTCGATGCACATGCATTTCAGTATCAGTCTACATTACATATTCATATATGCTAATTACCTTCGCTGTGTTCGGTAATAACAACATACATTATATCTGGTAGTGAGGAACAGGTTTAATGGGCATTCTCCTACATGAGTGACTGGGGGAGGGGGTGGCGGGGGGGGGGGTGGGTGGCGTGAGTAGGCTGGCATGGGCTGGGTAGGGTAGGTGGGGTAGGGTTGAAGGCGTGCGTACATGTGTGCATGTAATTGTGCAAGTGAAATATGCATGCACGAGCAAAGTGAACCATGGATGCATAGACATTCGCACAGACATATGCTTCGACAGACGCTCGAGGGTGGAAAAAGAGAACGATGTGTGTTGTTGATGTGCGCGCGTGCGTGTGCATGTGTGCATGTGCGTGCGCGTGTGTACGTGTGTGTGCGTGTGTGTGTGTGTGTGTGCGTGTGTTGGATGTGAAAAATATGCTGTTAGTATTACATGATTTAAAGCGTTAATACAAGAGGTGTTATATCATACAAACTCAACACAGTGTCAGTCCACGTTGATAAATATGAGTAATTATGCGTCTCAACGACATTATTTTCATGGTCATTTTATACGATATAGGTGAATTACAGATAAAGTCCGTCCTACATATCTGCCACTCTAAGGGGCTATGACGGCATGTGCAGTGAGCTTGAGAAATGCCCATTAGCAGACCAAATTTCAAGTTCTCCTTATTTCTCTCAGGCTATGCAATGGCATATGGACTTAAATCTATGTATATCATCTAGTGGCTGAGAAGCAATACTTTATAAGGTTAATAGGTTATGGGCATTGCTCTCATTTTCATTATCTTCAGCCCGTGTGCAGATCACAAGAAGAATTGTATTATACATTTTCCACTAGAATTTACACAAAAATAATTTTATATTGTTGTACAAATAAATCTTTCTTTTGAACATTGCTGATTCTCAACTGCCTAGAAAATTACTTTTCTTTGCATCGCCAGTCTCCAGTAGCACTATTTGAAAGCAAAGTGAAGAATACTTTTTGAGAATTTACCACAGAAATTACTGGTTTTTGTGTTTTATTTAATTTGCTATTTGATGGTCAGGGCCTGTCACGAAAATGTACACAGCCAGCCATTCCTGTGGAAAATTCTAAAAAAACCAGTATTCGCCTGGCCTGCAAATCGGCATTCCTCAAAATCACTACAGGTGAAGTTTTTAGATGGCTTGATTATATACACCTGTGCAAAAGTTAAGCACCACCCTATTTTTACGCACATGCGAGGGTATATTCATGTGCTATGAAGAAAGCAATAGCATAAACATTTATGTACCCATCCATCTTAGTGCAAGAGGTAATAATGCAACTAGAGGAATGCTGATTATGATGGTGGGGAAACACTGTATGTTTTTGTTTGAACTTGAAAACGAGGCCTGAATATGGTTACGTTGACACAACTGACAACTATTGCCCTACAGTTGACACACGTGGCTAGATTGTCATTAATGGTGTCTGAAAACGAAGTTTAACATCTGTGCACGAGTTTGAGACTGTCATTATTAATACCGGGTATATCCACCTTGTGCCTGGATGACGGCCTAGACACGACGTCTCATGCTGGTCACCAACCGACTGATACGCCATTGTGGTATTCGTTGCCATTCAAGATGGAGTGCGTCTGTTAATTCCTGTAGGTTCTGCACAGGTGGATCCCTCCTTCTCACCATGTTTCCCAGAATGTCCCAGATATGCTCAATAGGGTTCATGTCAGGGCTCCTTGCTGGCCATGGTAGGGTTTCAATGGCATTCTGGCAGAGGTATTCATGCACAGCTTTAGCACGATGAGGTCGGGCGTTGACATCCATGAATATAGGGTGGGTTCCAGGTGCATGATTTACAAAATGAGGGACCACAACTCTATCCAGTATGGAATCTTGATATCTTTGTCCATTTAGTGTTCCAGGTACAGTCAACAGATCCAGCTTACAATCAAATGAGATGCACCCCCATATCATAACGGAACCTCCACCAAATGGAACTTCTTCCATGATGTTACGTTGGTCATACGCCGTGCGTCTGGACCTCCATACATGAGTTCGACCATCTGTGGCATGAAGCAGGAACCGACTTTCATCGGACCAGTGTACCCGTCTCCAGGATCTCATGTTCCAGTGTCTTCTTTCGTTGCACCACCTCAGACGCTCCTCTTTGTGGTGTGCAGTGAGGAGAGGACGTCTGACAGGTCTCCTAGCTTTCATGCCAGCAGCATACAGTCTCCTTTTGACGGTAGACATTGACACTCTATTGCGCGTTTCCCATTGCTGGCTGAGCACTCTGCTGTTGGTGAATGGAGATCTCCTAACAAGGCGTACTAGGGCTCGATCATCACAGGCAGTAGTCTCCTTCGGTCTTCCAGATCTAGGCCTGTCCTTCACCTCGTTAGTTTGCCCATGTTTTGCAATCAAACGACTGATTACAGTATGGTTAATGTTCAGCTGTCTGCCAATCTCTCTGCATGACATACCAGTGGTATGCATGCCTATGATTTGCCATTTCACACGATGACTTAACCTTCGTCTTGCCATAGCGGTTCACAATCAAGAGCTAATTCTCTCTGTACAAATAAACCACGGTCATGAACACAAAATTCCTAATCTTGTCGCCTAAATCTGTATGTAATGTTCTACACCTCAAACTGGACTTTTACATAACTGAACACGTGTGCTGTTTCCCACCACGCACGGACATCAAGCGGCGTGAAGTCATGCATGCATGTGCATTTCGTACTTGGAATTATGTCAGCTAACGCGGGGACAAAAAGTATGGCAGCCTAGTTGTACCATCATGTTTCTACGTTCTATTGTTTTTGCTGGTGCTTAACTTTTGCACAGGTGTATATAAGACGTAACCTGAAACAAAAGGTGTTAACATTCCTAATAATGTTAACACCTGTCCAGCATGAACGCTCAGCAGAGCACGTTATAAGGAGTCCACGTTCGTAGCTAGTCTTATATATGTACATAATTTGATCAAAACACGTTTCATACCTTTGGATACTAGTCCGTTTTTTGTTCATCATTGTTGTATTCCATATTGTAATCTTGGAATCTATTTTGCCGTTCTGTGTTAAATTGTTGACAATAAAATAGAAAGTTATTCTGATCGTCATCAGCATTACATCGATCACATTGTTTCTCATCTCGAATCTAGTTCTATCTATCTTTGAGACCATGTAAGTTACCATATGATTGCAGATTGCGAGGCGATGAAAGTAGAAGGGCGACTTTATGGGCGTCGATTCTGATTGGTCGAGAGCGTGTTGACGTCAGCAATATTTGAATTAGGTCACGCCAAATTCTCCCGCCAAATACAATCTAATCTGATTGGTTGAGAGCGAAAATCAGTTGTCAGGATAGGAACATAGACGTATCATAATCTGTATGACCGTAAGTGGTCGAGTGGTCTCGCTCGACCAAACCGATTCGAGTATCTTGTGCGGGGGAAAAGTGGGCGTAGCTTACCTAAATTATTTATAACATCATCACTCTCTCGATCAATCAGAATCTCCGTCCATATCTTCACTGTTTTCGGAGACATAAATGGGCAGTTTTCGGGCTTTCACTGATTTGTCAAAATCACACTTAATATTATGTGACAATAGAGAAAAGAAAATGGTCTTCAGTATTAATATGGGTAACCATGTGGCCAGTGTTTTCATTTCCAAATACTCAAAATCACCAGACTTATCCAAACACATACAATAGTTTCATCATTCCATGATAGAAACAAGTCACTAAGATCATGAAGCAAAATTGGCTTAGCTATTATTTCTATGCTGGGTACCTTAGGAGCGGCGAGAATCTTCTTTACATATCCCCAGAATGACAATATCTTGAGAAATAGAGTAAACAACTGAATCAATGTTTCCTCTGAGTTGAAACAAAAGACACATTTATCATTTTGATCCAAGCATACGTCAACTGTTATAATTAGGCGGGTCTGCCAGAGTTTTGTTATACATGTTATTTCAGATAGCGGTTTCCAGCATCTGTTAATTGGGCCAATGATATCATGTACAGATTTAATGTGTTGTTTAATGGTTTAAGGGCATATGCATCAGTGTCATCAGTCTGCAGGTACAGACGAAGATGAATATCACGACTTGTTCATACTTATATCTCCTTTAATTGAGAGCGCTTCAGATACTCAATTCTCCACTTGCATTTTGTTACACATTTGTAAACGTAGAGATAGGTAATTTTTTAGAAAAGGAGATTTGTCGAGGTTACCTAGCTAACCAGAAACAGCACACATTTTTTCAAAAATAACATTCTCAACATCTGCAAATGTCTATTTTTCAAGACCCCGCGGGAAGAAGTCAACCTGATTGGGCTGTTATGGATTATAGCAGGGATAGGGGATTGAGAATTGATAGAGCAACCAGGCTTTGGTGATGTGATACCTCTCCATATTAATAAGAATAAAACACATTCTAAACAAATATTTTCGAACTAATTCGACTGAAAATTGTTTATGGCCATAAGTCTCAAAGACTCATTAGTTTCAAAATATTCGTCCAACTTTCGTTCATGTCTACCAGTTGTTGTGGATTCAATTCATGAGAATGTGTGAATGTAGTATTAAAGGGTTAATATAGTTATGTGAAGTTATGAATGGATATAATTGCCTACAGGTGTTTGTCACTGGTCGGGTAACTGTAGATTGCATGATGCATGTGGATAATAATTAGCACTTGACAAGTTGACAGCGTGTACCTACGCCTGGGCGTTGACTTATGAATGAATGAAGGGGTCGGGTGACCAGGAGGCGATAGCGTGTTTGGAGTGAGAATGCATGGAGGTTTTTCGGGATTCTGCCTGGGAACTTACTACTATTAAAACGTCGCTTGAATCGTCTGTAAATAGGGCTATAGATTGTAGTCAGTAGAGTTACAATATATTCATCAAAAAATTACACAACGAGAACTCTTGTCTGTCCATCCCAGTGCATTTATCGGCACCCAACCTGACTTCACTAAATTTGTGGGTGACAACTGGATTACTTATGCTACTTTCGCTCACTCCACATTTTATGGGGATGTAACCAGGATCTTAGAGAATGGCCGACAAATCTAGATTGGTTAAGTCCCGTGGCATGTATCGTGGACAGATCACAAAACAGCAGAATCGGGTGACGGAAATTCTTGCTAATCAAGAACTCTCTAGTGATGATTGTGATACAGTAACTTTGGTTCTGGAAATATTTCGGGAAAAACTATCGCTAATTTCTAATTTGGATACGCAGATTTCGGAGTTAATAGAAGATGACGACGCACTTGAACGATTTCTAGAAGATGCGGATGATTACAATACTGAGGTAAGAGAGACTTTCTTCAAGTTTGAGAAACAATTGAACCGCAAATTAACCCCTGTGCCGCCACCAGCTGACCCTGTTGAACCCGCTAGGCCCGTCAATCCAACATCACATAGACATATCAATCTTCCAAAATTGGTGCTCAAACAATTTGATGGAAATGTGATAAACTGGTCGGAATTTCATGATTCATTCGAAGCAGCCATAGGTCTAGACACTGAGCTTACCAACGTTAAAAAATTTCAATATCTTCGTGCACAGCTAATGGGTGAACCTGCTCGTGTCATAAGCGGACTGTCGTTGACAGATGCGAATTATGAACATGCTGTTGATTTACTAATAAAACGCTATGGTAAAAAACATCAGATTATTAACGCGTATATGCGAGCTCTATGGGAATTGCCGAAACCGCATTACACATTGGATTCGTTGCGCGATTTCTACGATTTCCTAGAATCGCATATACGTGGTCTCTCTACTCTGGGCAAAACAATCGATTCATACGGAGATTTGTTAGTTCCCGTGATTCTTGACAAGCTACCCCCAGATGTTCGTAAGCAAATCGCCCGCGACCACGAGGATGCTGCCTGGACAATTAAGGACTTACGTGCATCGTTGTTAAGGGAAATCAAAGTTCTCCAGGCAGGTGAGGTGACATCAGCTTCCAGTGACGAGCATCACTCCTACTCAACAGCTGCTTTCTACACGCGTACGTCACCACGTCCATCCGGATCTCGACCCAGTGCTTCTTTAAACGTCCGTACTTCGCCTACAAAGGGTTACAAATGCGCTTTTTGCAAGGGTTCGCATTCTTCTATTGAATGCACAGTTATTACGGACAAGCGTAAACGACATGACATAGTAGTACGAGACAAACTGTGCTGGAATTGTCTTGGAAACCACACTGCAAATAACTGTAATTCGCGTTTCAGATGTCGCACCTGCAAACGAAAACATCACACCTCCCTATGTCAGGAATCCGGGATTAAAGGTGCAGTGAATTCGGCTGGCGACGTTTCAAAGCCTTCTGATTCAACCGGTGAAACCAAAGTTTCGTTAGCTACATCGAATGGTCCTGTGCTACTCAAAACAGCTATTGCTGAGATTTCAGCTGGGGGTAATGTTTCGACAGTTGCTATCCTTTTCGACGAGGGGGCGCAAAGGTCATTCATTACCCAAGAGACTGCAGATTTGTTAAATTTGAATTGTTCAGAAACAGAAAATGTCAAATTGTCAACTTTTGGTAAACGTTCAGGTGTGCAATCGCTACCAGTTACACATTTCCAATTGCATGCCAAAACGAGTACTGAACAGTTGCCAATTCGTGCTCTTGTGGTTCCTATAATTTCAACCCCAATGCATAATTACATAGATAAGTCTGTGGTTAATCTACCTCACCTCAAGGGCTTACAATTAGCCCATCCTTGTTCACGTGTTAACGAGGATGTAATATCGGTTCTTATTGGCGCGGATTACTACTGGTCCATCGTCGGTGATCGTGTTATCCGTGGTCCTGGTCCTACTGCTGTTCAATCTAAGCTTGGTTTTCTACTATTGGGACCAACAGCGTCAACAAACCACCACGTCCAAGGACGATACACGTCTGTCCATCACGTGAACGTAGATTCCCATTCCCATGATCAAGATGTGTTCAATCTACAACGCTTTTGGGACCTAGAGACACTGGGTATTCGCGTCGACGAATTCGAACCCACCCATGACTACACCAGCTATACCCAAACGCATATTCGCAAAGACGGTGACCATTACATCGCTAAGCTACCGTGGAAAGAGTACCACGATCCGCTACCTACGAATTATGGTGTCGTAGTTAAGAGGACGCGCGCCATGGTCCGACGACTCCCAGAAGACGTGCGTGAGCGGTACGACGAAATCATACAAGATCAGATTTCAAAGGACTACATTGAGCCCGTGCCCTCAGAGAACACTAACGACAGACATTATTTACCCCATCGTGCCGTTATTAAAGAATCATCTTCGACCCCATTACGCATTGTCTATGACTGTTCTAGTTCGCAAGACAATCATGGTACGAGCCTTAATGATTGTCTACAATGGGGACCATCGCTACTCAATGATTTAACAGCGATTCTACTGCGTTTTCGTGCTCATCCAGTAGCCTTGTCAGGTGACATTCGTAAAGCATTTTTACAAATCGGACTTGATTCTGAGGATCGTAAGTACACCAAGTTCTTGTGGTTATCTAACTTTTGTGATACAGAGAGTGACTTGAATGCCTTCCAGTTTAAGTCAATTCTCTTCGGTGCAGTAAGTTCACCCTTCATACTCAATGCTACGATTCGCCATCACCTAGACGAGCAGAACTCGACAGTGACGCGTGATCTAAAACAGAACATTTACGTAGATAACGTTATTTCGGGATGCATTGATACAGCAAACGCAATACAATACTACGATCAGGCAAATAACGTTATGACAACCGGTGGATTTCAGTTACATTCATGGTCTACTAACGACCCTGGATTACGTGATTATATCGATCGTGACGGATCCCTTAATCCGAATTCTCAGGTGAGTGTGTTAGGTGTTCTATGGGATACTCAAGGTGACAAACTCGCATATCCTAATAACATTAAGCTCACGACCGATTTGGATGTACTCAGTAAATGCATGGTTGTACAGCAAATAGCCAAGCTGTATGACCCCCCTTGGATATCTACTCCCCGTGTTCACACGAGCTAAGCTATTCGTACAAGAACTATGGAAGTCGAAATACGCGTGGGACCAGTCCCTTCCGGTTGAATCGGTTCAAAAATGGCAAGACATTAGCAACGACCTTACCTCTGCAACGACAACGGTCTATAAACGCAAATACTTCGATCACAACCTAGATTCTGACGCCAGCTTTGAACTACATGCATTTTCAGATGCGAGCCAGGTCGCATTTGGCAGTTCTGTCTACCTGCGTGACGTCACACATAAGCAAACGGCGCTGGTCATGGCCAAATCTCGTGTTGCTCCCATTAAGCAACTAACTATTCCCAGACTGGAATTATTAGGCGTTCTTGTTGCTTCAAAATTGTTACGTTTTGTGTTCGATTCGCTCCGTGAACAATTCAACATTGTCAAATTAGTGCTTTGGACAGACAGTCAAATTGTCCTCCATTGGATTACCAGTGAGAAGAAACTACCAGTGTTTGTGTCAAACAGACTAAAAACAATTCGATCAAATGCAATTGGTGAATTCAAGTACTGTCCCTCAGCTGATAATCCTGCTGATATTATCTCACGTGGTGTGACATTCGCAGATTTCTCAGAATCTCCTATCCGGTTTGGAGGCCCAGAATGGCTTAAACACGGAGACTGGCCCCTATGTCAATTATTTGACAGTGCTGTGCTTAATGTTGAAATAGACTCAGAGACGATTCAATCACAAGACAAGGAAACCGGAGAGTCTGACATGTCTCATGTTCCTACAACATCATTTATGGATCCGGAGCGATTCTCCACAGTTTCAAAACTTTACCGCGTGACTGCTTACGTATTATGGTTTATACACAACGCACGTAATACGCATTCTCCTCGTACAGCCTCCCTCAGTGCTGGTGAGATTAGTCAAGCCGAGAAGCTGTGGCTACAGCGCTTGCAAACCGTCCACTATCAGCGCGAGTTAGAAATATTACGTGATAATAAGACAGGACAACATACTCCATTAATTAAACAGATGCGTCTGTTTTATGATAAGTCGGGACTCCTGCATGTTGGTGGCCGATTACACAACGCCCCACTTCCATACGACGCTAAGTTTCCTATCTTACTCCCGCCAAACAACGTTTATACAAGACTGCTAATTCACGATGCTCATCGCAGAGCACAGCATTTCGGAGCAGAGTCAACAATCACCCTGTTAAGACAAAATTACTGGATTACGAGCATACGCAGAGCGGTTAAGACAGTAATACATGAGTGTGTACACTGTAAACGGGTTATAGGACTACCGTATCAGCTGCCTGATCCTGCCCCATTACAATCAAGCCGTCTACAAGACTCAGCACCCTTTACTGTCTGTGGTTTGGACTATACCGGCGCGTTGTACATTAAATCTGACACTAGTACGAGAAAAGAGACACAAGCATACATATTACTGTTCACGTGTGCAAGCACACGTGCTATTCACTTGGAATTGGTACCAAATTTGTCTGTTCATTCCTTCCTTCTAGCATTTAGTCGCTTTGTCGCACGTAGGTCTTTACCGCGTAAGCTAATTTCAGACAATGCCTCTACTTTCATATCAGCTAGGGATGAACTTAAGAAATTGTTTGATTCTCCAGATGTTAAAGATTTCATGCTTAACCAACGCATTGACTGGTCAATGATTACTAAGAGGGCTCCCTGGCACGGAGGTTTCTACGAGAGAATGATTGGTATCACCAAAACTTCTCTCAAGAAGATCCTTGGCAGGGCGTTCGTAACCTATGAAGAGTTAACTACGGTTATCACTGAGGTTGAGGCAGCAATTAACAATAGGCCCATAACCTATTTATCAACAGATGCAAACGATCCGTCGCCGTTGACACCCTCCCATCTTCTACATGGGCGAATGATCACCAATTTGCCACATGTTAGCGTGGTGGATGATGATATTACTGACCCTACCTTTGGTAGTTCTAAAATTGGGTTAGAAAAACGGTTCATGTACCGCGCTAATTTATTAGCACATTTTCAGCAGCGGTGGAAAAATGAATATGTAATATCGCTAAGAGAACGCCATAGTCATTTTTCACAAAAAACGCGATCTTCTAGCAACCCAATTAAGGTAGGCGATGTCGTATTAGTTCATGATGAGAAAGCTAGACTAAAATGGAATCTCGCCCTAGTAGTAAAACTGAATTACGGGAATGACAACGAAGTACGTTCGGCTGAGATCAAAATGAAAAACAGGATGACCAATCGTCCCATTAACAGATTGTATCCGTTGGAAATATCATCAAACTCGGACTCGGATTTTCATGATAATTCCAAAACTGCAATTTCTAATGGGAGAATTATGAGACAAGCCGCTCATGATGCTAGAGATAAAATCAAAATTTTATCCGAAGGTGGATTTTATTCTTAAGTGTATACTTTATATGATACTGTAACATTTAATCCAATATTGTTGCTAATTATATCACATTTAATTAGTTACCTTAGCAATTTACTATCACTAGTTACTATATCAATCATTTGCGTGGCCGGAGAATGTTGTGGATTCAATTCATGAGAATGTGTGAATGTAGTATTAAAGGGTTAATATAGTTATGTGAAGTTATGAATGGATATAATTGCCTACAGGTGTTTGTCACTGGTCGGGTAACTGTAGATTGCATGATGCATGTGGATAATAATTAGCACTTGACAAGTTGACAGCGTGTACCTACGCCTGGGCGTTGACTTATGAATGAATGAAGGGGTCGGGTGACCAGGAGGCGATAGCGTGTTTGGAGTGAGAATGCATGGAGGTTTTTCGGGATTCTGCTTGGGAACTTACTACTATTAAAACGTCGCTTGAATCGTCTGTAAATAGGGCTATAGATTGTAGTCAGTAGAGTTACAATATATTCATCAAAAAATTACACAACGAGAACTCTTGTCTGTCCATCCCAGTGCATTTATCGGCACCCAACCTGACTTCACTAAATTTGTGGGTGACAACTGGATTACTTATGCTACTTTCGCTCACTCCACACCAGTATCAAACTTGATTCCACATAGCGTCCAAAAGTGTTCAAACTCTGCAAAAGGTTTAGCACTGTTAAGCACTCATAGGGTTTATAACAAATTACACGGTTTTAAGATGTTGCTGTTGCTGTTGCGTTAGTAGACGACACAGCTATTGCTGTTGTTGTTGTTGTTGTTGTTGTTGTTGTTGTTGTTGTTTTTGTTGTTGTTGTCATCATTGTTGTCATTGCCATTGTTGTTGGTGTCTCGCACACATGAGTACACACACGCATGCATACATAAAGCACAAACATGTTGACTATTTTGAAACTAATTTGACTGGAAGATGCTGCTGTCTAAATCAGCAAAACCTGCCAGTCAAAGGCTAAGAATAATCAACAGCCTAGTAATATGGCCGATTTGAAAAATTAATGATATAAATCAAATGAATCCACACCCACTTACCCGACTCCATGCACAATAATGTCATGACTAGTAAAGGGTATATATGTTGCAGCCAATGTTTGCTGAACACTGTAGCTGTATAAGGAACTATGGTTTACAGCGACATTAATTAAGAAAGCTAGAATGTTCTGTTCTTTCAGTTAATTTTACGTGCGTACAGCACAGCTCAGAAACAACCTATCATGTTTCCCAAGCACGACAAAACACACAGTTGAATATTTTGAACATAATTGGATTGGAAGACATTGCAGCCTAAGGAAGCAATATCTTTCAATCCAACTATGCCCAACATATTCAAGAAAACATATCTTACTAACATGTTTATGTTCTGGAAGCATGTTAAGGTATTTCTGTGATATACGGTATCTATCATAATTGTCAATTAAGCATGACTAGTCTATAGGCTGCATATGAAATTTATGTGGCTCTATGTCTATAGCCCCTTGATACCACAAAACACGTTGGATAGACCGGGATGGTGTTGACTATTTTGAAACAAATTTGACTAGAAGCTATTACTGTTTAAATAATTTAGCAATAATCAACTGATTAGATGTATGACTGTTTTGACAATGAAATGGCATGTATATGTACATTATTCATTTTGAAGTCAGCCTTATAAGGGTTAATATTTTATCACCAGTAAATACGAGTTAACCCTTTCACAACGAAGCCGGCCAACACCGGCCTCTGTAGTGGTCTCTGAGGAATGCCCATTTGCAGGCCAACAGAAGACTATTTTTGAAAATTTACCACCGGAATGACTGGCTCGATAACCGAGCCAGTCATTCCAGTCGTAAATTAAAAAAAATAGTCTTCTCTTGGCCTGCAAATGGCCAATCTATAAGTAAAAATTTATAATTTTTTTAACGAAATTTAGTCATTAAATGGTTAAATCAGGGTCAGGTTTAATGACAATCCCACCCATTGTGTTACCTTAGCTCTGAAATAGTCAAGTCGGCCAAAACTGCCTTTGCAGTGGTCTCCAGGAATGTATATTTCTAAGTCAAGAGAAACGCATTTTGTAAATTTACCACTGGAATGACTGATTCGGTAACTGAGCCAGTCATTCCAGTGGTAAATTCAAATTCATTATAGCTGCAAAAGATTGCACAAACATATCAAGAAATGGCGTACTTGTATGTATCCATGTAAACCTGTCTTGTTGTCGAAACATGCGGGCAGCGTGAGAACCATGGGGTGTGTGGCGTATTGTTGTTGTTACATGGCGGTGTATGCGTGCGCGCAGGGGCATTGTGTGGTGATGTACGCGATATCCATACACAGCTAAAAAGAAACAAAGATGCATGGCCACACATGCACATATGGATGCACACAGGGAGGGAGGGAAGGAGGGAGGGAGGGGTGACAATGAAAATATATTAGGCAATGGAGCTTTCCATTTTTAGCTATGCCCCGCCCATCACTAACTAAGCTCCAACCACACCTCGCCGTGTTGGGGTTGATCGATCCCCGAATGCCCTAGCTATCAATTTCCTGAAAACTATACAGGGAAGCTGTTGAATATTTTGTAACTAATTTGATTGGGTGCTGTTGCTGCCTATGGCAGCAACAGCTCCCAGTCAAATTTGTTTCAAAATATTCAACAGAATATTTATTAAATAGTAAAAGCAAACAATTTGTACAACAACGCATAGACCATCTTTAAATATGCGTTCGTGGCGTACTTATCGACGTCATTCATGACGTCATTCATTATGATGTCATTGTACACATCACGCAGTTCATCATGACGTCATATGATGGGTGGGTACTCTGGAAACGTGAATTATGGTTCATATTGAAACAAGAGCAATCAGAGATTACAGACCCTCGCCATTCCATGTTGTCGCATTTTAAGAAGTTCACTGATTTTCCGGAGGTTTTCGAATTCCTCCAATTTCTTCGGATCGCACAAACTGTGGAATCCTAGTGTATGATTACACCCTTTCTTGTGTTAAACTTTGAACACAATCGTAGTAGATGAAGTTTCCAAAATATGTATAGATCCATAATTTTATCGGAACCCGATACAGGTTCTTTTTATCAGGATCACTGTCAAAATCTGGAAATCCTCTTGCATGGCAAGTGGATCATTGTATTAACATTTGAGACAAATATGATCAGTAATTTTTTAGATACAGGTGCGTGCAAAATTAGTGCTGCAAAACTCGCAGTGAACTTACTTTCGAAATAATTCAACCGATTTCAATTCAAAATCTAAGAGAGCAATCAGCGATTTCAGACACTCGCCATCCCGTTTTGCCACACTGAAGGTTTCGGATTTTCAGTATTTTTCGGATTTTCCAAATTTACTCTTTCTTACACCGCGTGTTAATTTGTTGTGCGCCGGTAGTTTTTGAGATACGTGCTCCGGACAGACAGACAGACAAACAGACAGTCGAACAGACACGCACACATACACACAATTGCAATACACTTACGGGGCGAAGGCAAATCATTTACTCAAATTTTTGTCAACTATTTATGACAGTTTACAGCACAATGGTTAATCTGTTCCATACGTATATCCCCTCGCCCCCCCCCCCCCCCCCCCCCACACACACACAATATCAGTATCTAGGTCAACGTATTCCTTGGGATATAGGTCAATGATGAAAAGACAAAAATATCATATTCAAACTTTTACTTGAATAATAATATTTCAAATGTATTTGCACAATGTATTGCTATATAATATTATATGATTGTGCTTATCCTAAGGATATACCCTATGGGATTGATTCTCCATATTGTATAAACGACTATTCTTCTGTTCCCCCAAAGTGTTCTTTATAAAGATGCGTGCGTTTGTGCATGCACGGGCGCTCACGTCTATAAACACACACACACGCACGCCCGCACGCCCGTCCGCACACACGCACGCTCACACAGTCTTGTATTGATACCTATGTGAGGACCTATCCTGCATACTATACTTATGAGGACTATGCTTTCTGTTAGATTAATAAAAGAACCAATATGCTTTTTAAGGCCAGTTGCAATGAAAATGAGCTACGACTAGTGAGACTACTGCTTGCAGACACCAAGCTGAGAGTACGAGCCAAGTCAGTGAAGTCTGTAGAGTTTGAGACAGCAATCGGCTCCCCACGGGGAGATGGTGCTCTTCACCTGTTACCTGGTTGCTGCATTGAAGTCCGTGCGGGAAAACTCCACAAGACCAACCCCCCCTGCATCATGGGGAACATAGCTGTCCAGTCCTTCTGGAAGCTATGGATTCGTAGATCAAAGATGCCCTTGGTAAAAAGACTACGTTTATACAATGCAACCTGCGTATCCTTGATGATGTATAACTGTAACAGCTGGGCCGCTCCAAAGGCAGCTCTAGACAAACTTAACCTACGCACCATCACTGGACACCGATGGCCATAGAGCATAATTTCCAACGATGCACTATACAGGATATGTAATACGCCGCCACTGTCTGTATAAGTCGCGCAGCAAAGATGGTCCATGTTTGGCCATGTGCTAAGGATGCCAGAAGACACGCCAGCACACAGAGACTTGGAATTCGCCCTACTCGGAGCCAGCAAATACAGAGCCAGGAGAGGACGTCCTTGCATAATCTGCTAAGTGTGCTACGAGGTGACCTCAAGAAAGCAGGATTAGGTACACTCAAGTCAAGATTGGACCTGAGGACGCTAAGGATTTTGGCTGAGGACAAGACACAGTGGGCAAAAGCGAAGAAGGACTGATTGCAGCTGTATGCTGTTTCTACTACTACAGCCGCAGAATACAGTAATCATACATGCTTTTTAAATTAGATAATGTGTACTTAGTCATACTAGCTATTGATTTGTTGTATTATTATTGGAATGAGACTTTGCAGGCTATGTTGACGTATTGCCTGACATACTGGGACCTGCTTGTACAATCTATACTATTCATATGAGAACTAGTAATGATCATTGGCATGATACAGTACTTGAGAGGACCATTGTTACACACACTTGACTAATTGGTGTCTATACAGAGCAGTTACCAGCTAAAACAAATATCCTTCTGTAGATCGGTAATTTTTCTTCATTTTGACTCTGCATATAAGCTAGTTGATTTGCTGTTAACTTTTGAATATGCGCAGTTGTGATGGACTGGCTGATTTGAAGGCAAATGACAAAGTACTGCATACTCAATAGGCTTACCTGTTGAAGACTCATTTGGTTATTTTAATATTAAGCATTTGTTTAAGCACGTATTTTAGTGGCAAATTGAAACCGTCATCATCATCATCGTCGTCGTCGTCGTCGTCGTCGTCGTCGTCGTCGTCGTCGTTTTACGAGGCATACGCCTGGGCTTAAGCTTGTTGTTGCCGCAGTGTCTTTGATGCAGTATGGCTTGCTCAGTTCAATTCGAGAGTTATTTCATTGAAGTAGATATATATCTAGTTTGTCCTTGCATTGACACCATCAGTATTGCATTGACATTTGTTTTAAGACGTTATGTGTTTTGTGGAAGGCTGTGGTGCAGATGAGTGTTTCCCACGTCAGCTTCACCTAGCCGCCTACTAGTACTTGGTTACATTTACATGTTGACTTGTGGGAGCCATAATTTGTCTTATTGCTGTTGTTATCATTTCCTGTGTTAATCGCTACCCGACTACTCGTTTCTACGTTAGTGTCACTTCATGCTATCACGCTATCCACAAAAACATCCACTTCTATTCACTTCACTGCGATATGGTCTGGTAGAGGACAGTAGTTAGAGGTGGGTAAGATGAGTAAATAGTGATTGTAGGGTGTGACAAGACTGGGAATGAATGGGCTATGATTGAATTTGACATTAAACAAGTGCGGATATGACTTCGGCAGATTTGTCAAATATCCCAATTGTTGGGACTGACAGACCATCAGACAGTCACAATTAAAAATAACAGTGCTGTGGGAGTGGTTTCAAAAGAAGCTCTGTCGTTGGTCCTAGCGCGCGCACCCACGCACGCACGCACGCACGCAGCACGCGCACACGCACACACACACACTTGTGAATCGAAGGACGGTGGATAGGCAGCTGCATGGGTGGGCTGGTGAGAGCGAGTGATCATGCGAATGCGCGAAGACGAGGTGGGGTGAGGGCGGGAAGGATGCTGCGGAGAAATCGAGAGTCAGGTAAGTGTGAGAGGGAATAAAAAGCGAGATTATATGAGCGAATTAAACAAGACCGTATGAGGGAGTTATTGAGCAATAGACAAATAACAGAACAAGAGGCCTGAGAGGCTCACCTGGAATATAGGCATCTCCAGCAGAAAGGTCATCGGATATAAGTAGAACACTAAAGCTTTGGCCAGAATCGCAACAATAACAAGCAAATTTGGTCAAAATTGGTCCAGAGATTCTCGAGAATATATTTTTAATTTGTCATTGCTTTACGAATGGTGGGGGTGTGTGTGCGCGGGGTGGTGGGGTGGGTGGGGTGGGTGGGTGGGGCGGGTGTAACAGACCATATCCAAGATAGCAGTCTGACCAAATAAGCACACACAAAAAACTGTATAAAACCAATTTCGACTTCAAAATTCAACAAGGCGCCGAATTCTTATTCAGCCATTCTTTTGACATACTAACTTCTCTTGAACAAACTTGAATGCGCACTAGCCTCTAGTCATGCGTCCCAAATTTCGGCCCGATACCAAAGACGACCACTGAAGTATTTTGCCAATCATGTTCCCTTGAGCAACATTGGTTTAGCTCTTGCCATAGATGGCGTTTCATGAGTTTCAAGTCAATCCCCAAGCGGTTTTGAACATTGTAAAAGGCATTTCTAAAAATCCAATGCGGCTGCCAGCCAAATGGGCCGATCGTCTTAGCTTTAACAAACTTGTATCTCTATGGCCAAAATTGGGTCAAATCGGTCTAGTGCTTCCCTAGAAAATATTATAAATTTCCAATTGCCGTAGTATGGGATTTTTTTGGCGGGAAGAAATCCAAGATGGCCGCTAAATAGTATATCCAACAGTATCGAAAGTGGCAAATTTTAAATCAGCCTACCTGAACGCTGTATATAAAAATTCCAATGTGACTGCCGAAATACTGATATCTGACTGGTTAATGGCAGGCATGTGTTTAACTATTAACTTCCCTTGAACAAACATTAACGGTCCTTAGTCCCTAATCATATCTCCCAAGCCCGATCCGTTCAGATATTCTGGAAAACTCATTTTTTGAAATTATGTTCAGTTGAACCGAGTTTGGTTCAGCTTACACTCTTGATGATGTGCCATGAGTTTTGAGCCGATCCGCCAAGCTGTTTCAGAGATCTTTTAAATACGTTTATAAAAATACGGCCAAACACTAAGATGGTCACAGGGCAAATTGGCCGATCAGCTTTGTTTGTACAAAATTGGATTTCTATGACGAATAATGCCGTAAACCAAGTTGCAAAGGCATTAATTATTGGCTGAACATTTAAGTTTTACTATAGTTTTGGGCGACAGTGTTGGTATTGAGTAAAAGGTTTATGTCGGCGATCGCTTCGAGTCACTCGGACGACTCAATTTTCAAGTCTGCTGGCAAGGTGGAGTTAGAATGGCGTGACGAGATGTAAGACATGGCCAATTACAATGGCACATGTCTTGGGCCCCTTCATTGCTGCTTGCAGCTACATTTATTATTATTATTATTATTATTATTATTATTATTATTATTATTATTATTATTATTATTATCATCATCATCATCATCATCATCAAAATTACTATTGTCATTATCATTATCATCATATTTTATTATTACACATTCAGCGTCTTTACCAGTAGAGGTGGGACGAGCTGGTCGCCTGCTGAAAGTAGTTGCTGTGTCAGAGCACCCAACTAACTTGCATTACCACCGTTTTTCCTTTGACCTTTGCCGCCTTTGTGTAAAGGTGTGAAAACAGGAGACCAGCTCTTCCCCATTCTGATTGGATGTTAGATGTAGAGGGTGACCATGAGCCTCGGCCCCTCGTTAAGTCATGTGCCTCCTGTCATCCAATGCAGTGAGCTTAATGGTAATTATTGTAATGATTGACAAGGGTTAATGATCGGGTAATTAAGGATGATTGACAGGTTACCGGTCTGGACTCGTTCGATCGCGAAGCCCCGCCCCCCCTCATTATGTCACGTGCCTCCAGACATTCAATGAGGCAATTGTTAATTGGTGTAATTAAGGCTGATCTCGTGGAGCCATGCCAAACGCTCAAGGGTTAACGTATTACGTAATGAGGGCTGACCAGGTTACGTGTCTGGACACATCTTTTTCTGGGAACTTGGTCGATGACGAAGCCCCACCACCTCATTAAATCACGCATCTCCAGGTATCCAATGAGGCAAGCTTAACAGTATTTAGGGCACTAATGAGTGATGAGCATTAATCAATAGGCGTTAGAATATAAAAGCAGCGTTTTAAAAATCTGATACGCTAAGAGTTAACGGTTTTTGAATTTTGTTTAAATGGTTTGGTCAACATTTATTATAAGTATGAATACAGTCTATTTTATGGGTTGTGACGCGTCCCTAGTACCCGGTAACAATTTACACGTGCACGTTCTGAAACGTAATGACGAATTTGTAGTAAACATATGTGAGCTTAGTGTTGTCAGTGTTTACCCCACCAAGCGAGGAGTGTTTTTGTAGGGTAATACATTTCGAAATCTCGCCGCAATAATGCCTGCATTCGAAGAAACTGTGCTTAGAGCTAGGTGTTCCAACAGACAAGAACAGATTAAATACATATACGAATTAGAACATCAGTTAAAGGTCACAATCAGCACTAAATATCCGTACATCTGGCTAACTTGGTACTTTACTCTGCCAGGTCAAACCAAGCAGAAACCATTGCTCAGGAGGCTAACATTCCCTAACGATCCGTGGAGAATTCTGAAGGAGCACTTGTATGAAATTCTCAGAGCTATAACGAACTATGCGCTAGTGTAAGCATTTTACAGCGGGAAAAAAAATAAACCAAAGATTTCTATTACATTTCTAACCAGCCTTAGTGCGGCCGCACAATATTGATAAAGAATCTACACCCAATCATTGATATGTAGATAAAAAATGCTCAATGGTGGAGCCGATGTTCGCCAACGATTACTGTGATCAGCTATTAAGCATTAGATTAACGTCTGATTCGTGTCGCTTGGATAATGGTCAGAGACAAATAGGCATATGCAGTAATGGGCCTTCACTCTCCATCTCTAGAGTCAGCTTAAAGTTAATGGTTGATGAAGCCGTTTGGTTTGAAGTAGTCAGAACTCTGAGCAGCGATGTAAACGTTAACTCAAAGTTAATAATGGACGGATTAATCATTACTACTATGGCTGAAGAACTTAAACTACAAACAGGTTTAGAAGGGTACACAGTAAAGACTAAGGATTACATATTCTCGAGAGTCTGCATGACTCGATTGCTGGGATTAAGGACTAAACAACCATGTAAATGATGCTGATGCTGAAATAGACAGAGCAATTCAGACACTTATCAGGCACGTATCCTCAGAGACTGTCGGAGAGTTAGATTACACTATTCAATACGCGTCTACGAATGTAGAGGAAGAAATACCAATGGGATTCGAACCATTACCTGATACGTTGGATTCTAATGATTTACAGGATTACGAAGAAGGTGAGTGTTTTACATTGCCGGACTCACCCGCCGCTGTAGAAACATGCGCTCAACCAACAAGACACCTCTGATTCGTGTCATCGAGATATAAATGAATGTGAATATCTGGGTTTTGACTACGGAAGCATTCCACAATCTACCAGAGCCAATGCTACAGCTATTTTCGCAAATTTGTTGAATTTAGCGATCCGTGGACTAGCGATTCGGGACTGTTATGGGTGTCAGCATGACAGACCATCTCAACGAGAACATCAATGTATGGGTATGGATTATTTCTTAAGACCTATTGACAATGTAGAATTACATTACTTAACCGCATTAGAATGCGTACCTAAAAGCTCTTTCTTTCAGACATTGTCTACAGATCCGGATTTATATTGGAATGTATGTGGGTTATACAATGCCTGTAAGACTGTATGGCTGAACGATGTGCTCCTTGCCCTGTAGGTGGGGCTTAGAATACACCTTCCGTATCCTCTGCGTGTTGTAAGAGGCGACTAAAGGGGGGGGGGGGGGTGTAAGGGTGAGGTAACCCTGACAGAAACCTCGAGTGCTGGAGACGGAGGTTCCAGGCCGCACGGCGCACTCTAATAAACCATGGATCTACGCACTTAACGCTTATGATCATGTCGATAGTCACTTACAGGACTGGCGGTATGATCAGCGAACGAAAAGAAGAAGAAGAACGATGTGCTCCGCGCTATTTATAAGCTCTGTGAATAATATATAATAGTAACATGTTATAATTATATATATATATTATAACCTGTTACTATTATTTACCTAATTATAAGTTATATATAACTATATACATGTATATAAGTCTCAAACTAAGGCAGCGTTTCTCTATTCGCTAACTGTCCAGCCCTCCCTAACCAACCTGATCCAATGCAGAAACTCTGGTTTAGGGTCTTGTATATACATCCTCCACCATATACAGTAGCAAACCTCCACTCTCTGAATTATATTTTTAACATAGTTCTCCTAGAGTTGCGTAGATGTCTGATGTGGCAGTAGCAGTAGTAGTAGGTTAACTAGTAACCGATCTAGACACCCTACCTAGCCCCACACCTGCCACCCCAGCCCGCCAGGGCTTATGAATAGCTATCAGCAAACAATAATTCTGATGAGCTGTTCATTCAAGACTTTAATCCTGTATACATGGCATTAGCCTGAGGCGTGATACATCTACATAACTTTAGCAGAACCAAATTCTAAGTCTGGAAAATGAAAAAGAATGTGAGAAACAGACTTTAAAATGTATTTCAACACGAATATGGTAAAAGCGAGCTTAAACCATAATCATTAAAAAAAATCTGCAGACTGTCTAACGGGTTAAAAACGACAAAAAACAGACAAAGCACAAATTTAGATTCACAGCATTTTTATTGACACATTCCTCGTTGAATCGCTATAAGTCTATAATCTAATAATTTATTGGCTAAGCTTTGGATGATTCGATCATTTTTTTGTGTTAATTCTAGTAATGTCATTATAATTTAATTCATCGACAGACCATGAATCCTATGATACAGAAAATATATGCAGAACTCTCCGCAACGAGTAGATAATACGGGCTGGACTGTAACACTATTATGTGTCTTGCAAAAATACCTTTAACGTTATTTCTTAGCTGTACTGTAATATCTTTCAGCAACACAATAATATACACAATATTTACCTATTGAATGTCAATTTGCAGCCCAACAAAAGGCTATCTTTAAAAGTTTACCACTGGAATGTCGGACTCAGTTATCTGGCCAATCATTCCAGTGGTAGTTTTCAAGAAATAGTCTTCTCTTGGACTGCACATGTTCATTCCCCAAGACCACTACAGAGGTGCGTTAGAAATCATTCAAATATCACTATGAATACTTAGTCTCATAAATCAGGGGTCAATAGAAGGATACACGAATACAATTGGATATCTTTTCAGGCCAAATAACTTTACAGAGTTATACTGCGGGTATGCGTTTGAGGAGTGCACACATGCCTGCGTGCGTGTGCGTGCGTGCGTGCGTGCGTGGGCAGGGGCGCATTCCTAGTCCGTGGTAACAGAATGATTATTAAATAGTAAAACATACACTTCGTACAACTAACAGACAATTCCATTTTCATGACGGGTGTGTACGTGCGCGAGCGCATTGGCGCTATGGCAGCAACAGCACCCAGTCAAATTAGTTAAAAATATTGTGCACCCGCAAATCCACACGTGCGCCTGCAAATCCGCGTGCTCAGCCGCCCCTTTATACCAGCGGACGCACATTTATACATTCGGTCGAGTGCTGTGTTCGCGCTTACATGCAATCCTATAAAATGGCTCAAATTCAATACATTTTCTCACTACAGTTTAAACAGCGCAAAGGGACGGAGTGTATGTTTTATCTACATAGTAGTTAGAGAAGCCTTAGGCCGTAAGAAGATTTCTAGAGCTACAACTTTCACCAATAAAATTTATATTAAAATAATAGGTTTATCCTATCATCAATATGCCAAGACATCAATGTCTCGAATGTGATTCAACTTTTGCTAGATCACATGACCTGAAGCGACATAAGTCCCGATTCCATAGCTATGAAGATAGCGAGAATCTAGAGAGTGAAGATAAAGAATTGACAGTGATGAAGTGTGAAGATGATATGACAAGGGATTCTGAGAGTGAAGCCCGTGATGCCTCAACAGAGTCTGAGAGCGATGATGCCGTAACGGAGTCTGAGAGCTATGATGATGAAGGTGATTCGAAAAAAAGAAGACATAGACAATGATTCAAGAGAGTCTGACAGCGATAATGAAGGTGAAGATGAAAAAGAAATCATAGGCAATGATTCAATGGAGTCTGAGAGCGATGATGATGAAGGTGATTCTGTAAAAGAAGACATATATGCAATGATTCAATAGAGTCTGAGAATGATGATGAAGGTGAAGATGAAAAAGAAGTCATAGGCAATTGGGAGCTCTTCACCATATTCCAAAATATTAAGCATGATTTAGACGCTGAACAATCAGGGTTAGAAGATGAGGGTGGTGAAGCGAACATAGCCCTCAAAGGTGTCTATACTGATGGGTTAGTTACAAAGTCTACTGACATAATGCGCCAGTGGAGATGATTACAGAACTCTACGCTCATTAAAATAATTCGTAGGGAAACTAAAGATTTTATCACCGAGGGGTACGCATATGATGAAGCAAAAGGGTGTTTCTGATCCCAGAGTATGTAAGCAACAATCTAGATGCTGAGGTTGATGATGATGATGGATCTGATACTAAAAGTATTGATATGACTGATGCGTAATGTATCAGCCTACGGTAGACTCGTGGATCTCCAGAACATTGACTATTTGCTAGTAACAGAAACTATATGTTTATCCTGTGTAGTATGCCGAATCCGATAACATTATAAGTATTGATGGCAATCGTAACGACACCACGGCCTACTAACACACGCACGCACACACACACACACGCACGCCCATACGCACGCCCACACGCACGAACGCCCGCAAGCACGCCTGCAACACCGCCATAGCCTACGCACGCACGCACGCACGCACGCACGCACGCACGCACGCACGCACGCACGCACGCACGCAACGCCCAGCCAATTTACTTTCTAAAGTAAGTACGTGCAGACCGATGTATAGTTATTTTGAAAATTAAAAAATATATATCCAATGTATTTGGTGCATTTTGTATTTTTTCAATTGAACCGTTTTTGACTGAGCTGTTTCCATGCATAATGATAGGATTTATGTAACAGGGCTATTTTCCACCTATTTCAGAATACGATGGATGGGGGTGGGTGGGTGAGGGATTAGCTGAGTGGAAATAGCTCCGCTACACTTCAGGGTGAGACGACTGGTGAAGACGCTTTAATAAACAATAAGCAAGATCGTTCTTCAAATGTGACTGATATTTAAACTTTTAATGATTCAAAACTTTACTTCAAAATATGTACTGGTGATATATTAAACTGTAAAACACAATTTACATATTCTTTATTCTCTCTAGAAATCGATCTTTAACTCTATCTCTCTATCTCTGGCTCTATCTATCACAGTATCTCTCGCACGTTCTGTCTCCCTCGTTCTCTCTCGCTCTATCTGTCATTCTCCACATTCGTGCTCATTTTATAACTAGCAGTATCTCTCTATCTCTAGCGCTGTCTCTCACGGTATCTCTCGCACGTTCTGTCTCCCTCGTTCTCTCTCGCTCTATCTGTCATTCTCCACATTCGTGCTCATTTTATAACTAGCAGTATCTAGGCAAACAAATATAAAACAAGTTCTAAATATTCAAAGCGGGTCAAAAACTATTTCTAAAGATGAATTCTAAAAACGTGCAATTACCTGCTACATAGATGTAGCATTAAGATTAAATACAGATTATTACCGATTTCATTCTCTATACTGGTGATAACATGGCTACTGAAATAAAATGAAACATGATGATTATTTTGAAAACAACCGGAATGAAGGTTGTTATGCCATAGGCAGCAACAACTTTCAGTCAAATAATTTTCAAAATACTCACCAGACTTCACGTCATAATCCCATGGAACCTGTTTGTGTCACTTCAAACTGAAAAGGGTTTAGTCAGCTGAAAAATCAATTTCTAGTACAGTACAGCACAGAAATAACCTGTTTTGTTTACAAAAACAAAATAAAATGTACTGTCAAATATTTTTACCCCAATTGAATTGGAAGACCTTGCCTGCCTCAAGCAGCAATTGTCTTTCAACCGAATTATGCCCCAAAATACACAACACAACATTTCTTACTAACAGGTTTCAGTTTACGTTTATTTAGGACATTTTGTCTTACTTCTGAGCTTCACTGTATATGGAAAATATTATGAAAAGTTCGTGAATTCATAAGATGTCCAAAACATGGTATTTTCAACAAGCTGGGCACTGGTAATTATAGTGTCTATTGTGAATGCGGCTATTGTTCTCCTTGTGTACAGTCAGGAACAATCACGCTTGACTGCACGTGGTTCCCCTGTACTGCTCTGAACACTGCTGAATGGACGGATTTTGCTATAAATTTATAGTTCTACATATCTTTATATATCCATCTTAATATTGATACACATTGACTTGTAGACCGTCATATTCACAAGTCTCCGTATCTTCTTTAACCACATTGCATTGTCGTCAGAGAGTCATTGTTAACCATTCATGATGACGCCTGACTAACCCGGCTTATACAGTGGTCTTGAGGAATGTTTATTTGTAGGCCGATAATGATTCTTGCATATATACCGTTGAATGACTGGTTCGATAACTGAAACAGTCATTCCAGCGGTAAATTTACAAAATATTTTTGTCTCTGTCTGTAAAATGAACATTCAATAAACAAATATTTTAATTTTCTTGATCAAATTTTAGCCATTAAGAGATAAAGTAACACGAAAGCCAGGATTACAGCATTGTAAACAATGTTGCTGGAAACTGTTGCTGGTCTTAGAGAGAAAGTTGCCGCAACATTGTTTTGAAAAAACCCAACAATACTTATTGTATAAAGTGGAATAGAATTGAGTAATATACCGTTATAACATCCGTATCATTATATGGAATAGAGTGGGTACATTTAGCTATGTCCCTGCCCCGATTCTAGCTATGCCCCACACGATTCTAGCTATGGCCCCACCCGATTCTAGCTATGCCCCACCCGATTCTAGCTATGTTTCGCCCGATTCTAGCTGTGCCCCGCCCGATTCTAGCTATGTCCCACCCATTTCTAGCTAAACCTCATTCCCCGCTTTGCGCCCACTGGAGGTCAATTTTTATACTTTGAACCTTGAATTCTCAGAATCACAGTTTCAAAATAACTGGGTACGTCAAGTTTCAAGTTCATGTTTATTCACTCAGGTTTTACATAAAGCATACGAGGGAAAATATTTTACAATTAATATACTGGCGGTAGATATAAATTACATATTTCATATTAGTTAGCATTATAGCATTAAGATGTAACAGAGCATCAATATTTCTCTATAAATCCTATATACAGTTTGTACTTCATACGGCCAAACTATCGTCTGAGCACCGGGGTTTTGTCTCCATTGATGCGCGTGACCCGACCCACCCCGGTCACACACCTCTGAACTGTCTGAATAATACTACGTGTATCTATAACTAAGCAGGTTTATCCTTTATACATTAATTATGTATTTCGAGTACTTCAAAGAAGTTATCCAAATAAACTTAACACACGTGTCATGC